>CALNHX010002587.1:0-118287 GCA_940337035.1 Agriotes lineatus | reverse complement strand
GTATGCGATGCAATACAAACTGAATATGCTTTGTACTTGCCTATGACCAATGTTGTCGAATGCTGTCGCTGTTTTGGACCCGCAATGACCTAATGTGGTTTAGATCCGGTTCTGTAGGACCAATGTTTGAGCACTAATCAGGATCGAAGGTACAATGTTTGTAGCCTTCTCAGTTTTTCGCTATCTGGAAAACCGCTGATCGCCTTGCTCGCCTTGGAATTTGTGGACTGTATGATTGTAGGTTTCACTGAATTATACACACGTTGAAAAGCAAAAGTATTAATTTATTGCCATAAATTAACACTAACAGTTTAACATTTACAAAGAATTAGTTTTCGTAGTGCGTGACCGGTTTGCATGCTGCCACTTTGACAGATGAAACGTAAGTGCGGAGACCGGCGAGGCAAAGCCCGCTCGACCTTATACTGCGCACAGTATTGATTCAGAATACAAGAGAGGCGGCAAAAATTTATAAAGTCCTTAACAGGCCCCTTGTTCCTTTTAATTGTTTCCGTTATAACTTTAGTGTTGTACTAGGCAGTTTGCGCAAGGGTCATTTTACCTTATAATAAAGCCCCTTATAGCTATAAGGTATAACGATCCGTTATAACTATACCGTATACGGCATTTTCCGACGTTGTATTTGAAAATAACGCAACCAATCAGAACATCGAACCTTATGCGTTGCCATGGTTTTGCATAACAATATTTTGTTGACAGCTTTTTTCGTATGAAAAACGTTGCAGACAACTTGTCAAACTATATAAAGCATTTTTAAATTTAAAATGTGTTCTGCTGGCGATAACAGCAATAACTTAATAACTAAAAAAGCGCGATTTTGTTTCACCGAGAAAGAAAGAATTAAAGCCATAAAAGAACTCTTTAATCTATTATGCGAAGATCTTCAACCAAATGAAGATGCATTATGGAAGAACTTGCATGACGTTTTATGCTATGATGATCGAATGAGGTAAGCATTATTTAAAATAGTAGGTACATGAAGGTGAAGTAAGAGCGTAAGTTATTAAGTAATGACGTCTGTTAAATGTTTTAGATTTGAAGCGTGCAGCTTAAGAACGTTAAAAGAGCATTTGCTTGAGCAAGTACGTAAATTTAAGAAGTATGATTCCGAAGAAGCCACGGAAAGCGGAAAAGAGAGACTGAATTCATCATGGGGAGATGCCATGAAACAATTAATGCAAGTTTGGGATAATTACAGCAATTTACAAGTACAAATTGATAAAGGAAGACGACCAAACAATAACGTAAAGAAGAGTAAATTGGAGGATTCAGAATTGGCTAAACAAATACGGGACGCAGCAATGAAGACCTCCTTCGAATTTATGAATAGCGAAGTAGGTGTTGACGAGGTAAATGATGATATACCTCCACTTTCTACTGATGCTTGGGCTGCTATGCAAATTTATAATACAGAAGAAAACAGCGAACCAGTTACAGTAGACGACAGTGAACCCGTAGGTGTATCTACTCTGTATTTAATGAACAAACTAACATTACTATTGGCGCCAACGAACAAAGTACTACTGTAAAAAGAAAATGCACTACACGGGCAAGAAAAACCAGAAAAGGCGAAAATAATGGTGTATTTCAATACCTCGCAGAAAAAAATCGAACTGAAAATGAATTAAAACTAAAAGAAGCCAATTTAAAACACACTCAGCATAAAGAAATGCTTAATTTTCAAAAAGCAGAACTAGAACATAAAAAAGCAGTTTTAGAATTTGAAAAAGAAAAATTTAAAGCAAGTATACAACTACAACAATTTCAAAGCGAGATGCAAGAAACCACTACAAAACTTCTCACCGCTATTCTAAATTCCAAATTATTCGAAAAAGCAAACCAATAAAAATAATTTATTTTTCACGTAGGTACTTAGCTTTGTCATGTATTTTTCAAAAACCAACAAATAAACTTCTTTTTTAATTTAACATTAATTTACTTAAAATATTCAAAAACGTTGGGAGATTCTACATTAAAATATGTTGATGTTTCACTCCCATAGAAACAAGTATGTGCATTAGTCAAGAGAGTCGCAGCAGAATAAAACTGTCCAACAGGTTGAAGAAATAACTTTTGGTTTTTACTAAAATCAACAAACGCAAACTGTTGAACAATCTTTCCAAAACTCCACTCAACACATTCACGTAATTTTGCCATTTTTAGATTGAATTCCTTTTGCTCTTCGCTTAAGTGAATACTAGAATATGGCCTTATAAGTTGAGGTTTCAATGGGTAACCTTCATCGCCATATAAACAGAAGCCATTGCAATGAAGTTTTAGCTGTTCCAAAATTTCAGTTTCACGTAAAAGAAATGCATCATGTCTCCTGCCACAAAACGGTAAACTCATATGCACAATAATACCATTCGGGAGAGTAACATTTTGAAATTTTAAACAATGAAATCTTTTATGGCCACTATACATTTCTCTTTGGTATTTTACAGGCCTACATATCTGTCTTGCAGTACCATCTATAAAACCTATGCAGTTCGCTAATGGAGCTCCTTTGTCTTGCACTATGGAAGCCATTTCTTTTTGAAATTCATTTGTAAACCACTTATTTTCTCTCAAATTAAGTAGAAGTTTGCCCCATTTATCAACAATAAACTGGCACACCACACTTAATAATTTACTGAGACTAGAATAATGAAGGCCAAATGTATTTTGCAATTCCTTCAACCTGTTTAGGTACGAAAATCGTCTTAAGAAAAGACACAAGCCTTCAATTCCTAAAATTAGTAAGTTAGTTTAGTCATATACTAGTTATAACAACTTAAATTAGGCGTACCTCCTACTACATGACGATCTGTTGTTTCAAATTTTTGGGGCATTTGTAAAGCCTTGTGCAAGGTTATTATATCTTCTTTCTCAAATCGAAACATAAATCTAAAATTTTTGGCAGGAATGTTACCTACATCGAATTGAATCGTCGAGTATAATTCCTTCTGCTCTTGAAGCGCAACTTCTACAGAATTGTATATAATATAGTCTTCTAAAGTTTTGTCATCGAAGACTGCGAATATTTCCAATTCAGACATATTTTTAGTTAGAAATACTATTGACACGTATAATTATTAACGTGTCAGATGCTTTTGACGTGACTCTTTGAAAGAAAGCAACTATGATCAGACCTGTATAAATTAAATTACCGCAACGTTTAAAATTGCGCAAACACCAATTTCAAAATTCTCGCTTATGCTGTATTATAACGAAAAATACCTTATAATTATAACGAAAATTACCGTTGCGCAAACTGCCTACTGTCTGATGTCTTTGCGTAATTCCTTTCTAATCAATTTATGAAGTTCCGACCATTCTATAAGATTGTTGTCCTTGTCTACTTTTAGCTTTCTTCTTTTTTCAAAGAACAGTTTAGTATTGTCACTGATCTTTTTTGTTATAATTTTGTTCGGTTCAGGTATTTCGTTGGCGGCTTCTTTAAGAACTAGCTGAAGCCCGCGGCGTATGCCGCATTTAAAACGTAGGACGAATCTAATAACTTTTGTTGCACTAAAGAAAGTTTTAAAAGCACGCTAGAGATTGGAAATTTTTGGATAGCCTTCAGGCCACTTTCCTACATATTGGATACAACCGATACTGCTGAATTGAATAGTGTCTTCTTTTTTACTTTCTTTTACAATAAAGGAAGTATTGGATTCACCCCAAAAATTCGAAATTGAGTTTTCAACAGATCTTCACGTTTCAGAGTCTTCTGAACCCAAAAATATCTCAAAAACGAAAAGAGGTATGGGGTTGAAACTTTATATATAAGTTTTGTGTACTATGTAGATGCGACAGCAAGCTTTTGAAGAAAATCGCATTACTGGAAGTAGGTGTTTACTCTTGTGATTTTTCAGTTTTTTTTTCGATTTATTCAAAAACGCTTCTAACGATTTTTTTCAAACTTCTCATTTGTATTACATTTTTAATGTGTATTGATGTGAGATAGGTGATTTTCCAGTTGAACACCTCTAAAATGGGTTTCTTTTGTTTTTTAAAAAAATTTTTATTAACTCCTATTTTAAATAGAAGACCCGGTATATTATTACATTTTTGAATTCAGCTTAAAATTATAGAGAAAATTTGTCTCTTCACCTAACGCTCTATTTTGCACCGTTTTTGTACAATTTGTAATTTTTGAAAATTTTTGACCAATGCTTAAAAATTTAAAATCAAATTTTTGACTAATTATAAGATCACTGTAAAAGGAAGTTGTGTACGTGTATCACACCAGATTATTTTAATATGCGTTGCCTCGACTTGAAAAAAGTTGACAGCTATACTCTAATTAATTTGTTATTTGATGATATTCCCAGTTAGTTCAGTAGTTTTTACTATGTAAAATGAAAGATTACTCCAACGAAGAGAGAGTTTTTATCGTTAAAACATATTAGAGTGGGGTTAGTTTGCTTAGAGTGAGATTTGCTTTCTGTAATAGCTGTTAACATATCTAGGAATGTTATGAGTATCATAACTGCCGCAGATGTTGTATTGAAATCCGAGTTCGCAGAGCGAGAATTTTAAAACATCTAAGGCTGTGATGATTCATAAGATCCGTGATTTGTTTAATTGTTTATCGGTTGCCATGTACGGTAATGGTTGCCATGTACGGTAATGGACTATTACAGTACAGATCAGTTATGATTTAGTTACCAGCCTACTTTTGTATACGTAAACAAGGGATTAATATCCTGCAACCGATAAAATTTAATAACAGTAGCTTATCAAATAGTAACTTAATATGAGTATAGCTGTCAACTTTTTTCAAGTCAAGGCAACTCATATTTCAAAAACATTAAAACTTTTGATTCATATTTTTCAATAAAAATTGACAAAAAGTAATTTAATTTGAATACCATCATATGCTCAAAAATTCTCTTTCTATTGGTAGTAAAACATTTTCTGTAAGTTGAATTAGTGAACAGGAATGTTAAATCCCTGTGTTCCATTTTGAAAGTGGACACCCGGTATGTAAAACATGGCCAAACTCTTTCCTTGACACGTTTTCTGCAGTGAACTGTTGATTTACTATCTACAAAGAAATACTAATAAAAGAAATGAAAAGAATAGGAATACTGATAAAGCTGATAAACTTGGATAAATTGACTATGGAGAAAGGAGTGAGACAAAAGGGGATGCCTTGTCAACAACATTATTCAATATTGCATTAGAAGGAATAATAAAAGCAACAGGAATAAACAAAAGCATAGCACAGAGCCTAACATAAATAGTAGCATATGCAGATGATCTCGCAGAGGCAGGAAAACGCTAGAAGGAATACTAACCAAATTAGAAATAGAAGCAAATAAAAGAGGGCTGTAGATAAACGGAAAGAAGACAAAATATATGATATGTACAGAGAGAGAAACAACAAACATAAAAGACATAAAAATAGGAAACCATTGCTTTAAAAAAGTAGACCACTTCAAATATCTGGGTGTCATCGTCAGTGCTAAAAATAACAGAAGTGAGGAAATTATCAGGGTTGGCATGATTTTCTCCAGCCCGAAAAAGCCCACTGGGTTTTTTCGGGTAAAACCTACCTGAAAAACTCACGGGTTTTAAACTAAATGTGGGTTTTTTCAAAAATTTACAACGAAAAGTATTCTAAAGCTGTAAGTGGTATCAAATCTTTCATTAATAGCAATTTCAATAGTTTTAGTTTCTTTTATTTTGTAAAATTAAGTAGTATAGTAAATATGATTTTTTATTATACCTGCATCAGAATCGCCGTTTAAAGCACGCCTGAGCGTGCGGAAGCAGGCGATTAAAGCTCGCCGAGCTTTAAAGGTTGTCAAGGAAACGACTGAATGCAACAACGGACATGGACGCGACAAAAACGTAAATAATTCTCGTAACTATAGTAGCAATATTATTATGCCCTCTCGATTTATCACGATAAAAATTATTTCTAAGTTTTTAGTGCGTAATTTATTTCCAGTATTGGAGGTATAATAAAAAATAGCGTAAATTATTCGTGGATAACTGGTCTTTAAAACACTTGCTCTATTTCGAGCACTCCGGCTACGCCGTCGCGCTTGAAAACTCGCGCGTGTTTTAAAGACCTTGTTATCCACTCATACTTTAATATACTATTTTCAAACTAGAGCTTTTTGCAGAACTGTCTGTTTTTATCTCTTCTGGTTCAGAACAAATGGTTTCTGAGGTGATGTATGTCAGTCTGTGAGTCTATCGGAGTATCTGCGTCCTCTCTACAGCCTAAACAATGTAATGGATAGCCCTGAAAATTTATATAATCGTTTCTAATACAAATTCAGAGATCCCAGTGATTCTTGGTTAAAATGGGGCGACCGGAAATGGTTTAGTAAAAATTAAATTTCATAAAACATGATCATACATTATGCAATTATCTACAATTTTCTGGCAGCTTGCTTCTTCAAAACAAGATGTCCTTTACTTTCAATTAAAAGTTTATTGTTCAATTACATTATCTATAATATAGTTAATGTTTAACCTCAATCAATAATGATTGTTTAATATTTCACCGTTATCCATTTAGACGCCGTATACTTGCAATGTGGCTTTAATTAGTCATTTGCAAATTTTGTTATCAATTATTATAAACTTTTATGGAAGCCATTTTGCTATATCACTTGTCAATACTTTCTGATGAAACCATCTAAAGTGGCGAAACGTAAAATATTTTATCAACCTTCACATGTATGACGTTTGGACCTTATGGGACAATCAAATTTTTTATACCTACTACAATAAACTTTTTGGCTATCTATCTCCACAACCTTATTAATTTTCGTTTGGATAATTTTTATAGAGATTTCCTGGAAGCCCAAAAATTAATAATGGGAATATATATTTTTTAAAACTGTGTTATATACTATATAATTGTCTATCTCTCTCCTGGTTGTCAATCCTGTAGATTGGTTGGGTTCAACACAACGGATTAAATACTATTGAAGACGTCATTCCATTTGTGTTGACTTCTAGGGGGAAATTTTCAGGTTTCCGCGGTGGTTCCCCATGGCCTTCCACTCGTTAAGTTATTGGCTGAAGACATTTCCTTCTTCAGGTTTTGTTGTATTATGGATATCCCGCCAATACTCGGTCGAATATGGTCAGGCACACGTCGAACTGAGTAACAGCGCATTGTGCCTGGGCGGGGGTTAGCGAGTTTTTTTTTTGTAAGACGTAAGTTTTTGAAAAAACCGCAGTTAGATTTTTACAAAAATAATGGGAGTAACATTTTTTGAAACTGTTTTAATATTACATAATCACTTTTGTTAAAAAAATGTTTTTTACTAAGTATATTGTTTCAAGAAGTTGTCCTGAAAATCATGCATTACTGTACAATTTTAAGGTCGGAAAGTACTTCTTTACAAGACGATTTTGGAAAATTTTACTTTACTGGACTACCTATTTTGAAAAATTTATGTTTTGATTTGTTTACAATATTTGTTGGATGTGGTTACTAAGAAAATCAACTACATTGATTGATTTGCAATATCGGTTAACTGTGGTTTTTGAGGAAATGAATTACAAATATCGCGAGATTTTTACGAAGATATAATACTTGTTTGTTATTGTAATGTTTTAATATTTATGTAAAATTAAGGAGAACTACAGGTGCCTAAAATATGTTATACGTTGCAAATCATCCGAAAATGCCCTTTACAGGCTTTTAGGGCTTGCCTTCGGCATCGGCCTGAAATGTTTCTATGCGTCCTGTAAAGATGCTCTTTCCAGGCTTACTACTTAAACTTATATGAAAAAGTCACAAAATTTAATTTTATAAGCAGTAAAGGAAAGTCGTGTGATGGCCACATCTAATTTTTTATACTGGCAAATCATTGAATGAGGAAATCTCCTTGAAGAGGCAAGATTTGCATGTTTAAAGAATGTTGATCTGCAGGTATATTTGTAGATAAATTACAAATTACCCAAGTAACTTTACCTAAAATTAAAAATTAATATTCATTCAGATTTTTACATAGAATACTTAATACAAAAAGCAGTGAATTTATCTAAACCCAAAAAACCCGAAAAAACCCAGTGGGCAGATAATTTCTGAAAAAAACCCAGGTTTTTGCAAACACTGGAAATTATAGAACCGGGCATATTGGAAGTATCAAAAATTACTTAAAAATAAAAAAACACAGCAAAAAAACAAGAATCAAAATCTCAAGATCAGCAATAAGGCCAATCATAACATACGCGGCAGAAACTATGTGTTTGTCAAACAGAGACCAAGAAAAATTAAGAGTGTTAGAAAGAAAAATATTAAGAAAAATCCTAGGACCATAAAAAGAGCATGAGGAATTCAGATTCCTGGTGAACTACGAGATAAGCCAACTAGTGAAAGGAGAAGACATAGTACAGTTCATAAAGGCTCAGAGACTAAAATGGTTTGAGCACATTCAAAGAAGAGAAGCATACGAAATAATAAAGAAGGTAATGGACTACAGACCGATGGAGGGAAGGCCGAGAGGAAAGCCAAAAATTCAATGGGCAGATCAACTGGTTGATGACATTAGACATCTGAGAATTAATAACTGGAGGGAAACAATTCGGAACAGGCAGGAATGGAACTCGGTCATAAATAAGGCAAAATAATACATGTAATTGGGGGAAGGAAGAGAAAATAAACCGAATATGTGGAGTAATTCACCACAATAAATGAATTAGAAGAGATTCAGTAAAGAAGCGATCTTTATTCCCGAAATGTATGGTTAATACAGGGTGGCGCAATGGGTATTGACGGTTTTTAGAGTGTTATTATGGATATACTAATAAAGCGACCAAGGTCAAAAACATATATTTTTATTGCACATATAATGCAGTTTTACAACAATAGTATATTATGTTATTAGGAGTAAAAGTTATACTTTATGTGGCGAAGCTGAAGTTTATTTAGCCGAACGTCAGTGAGGCAAATAATTCAGCTAAGTCACATAAAGTCACTTTTACTCCGAATAACATATACTATTTTTTCTTCAAACGGCAGTAAAATGTGCCATTATACTGCTGGATTGATGATGCTAAACGGTCACTTCATTGCCATGGCATGTAAAACACTTTATATGCCGCTCGTCAGCGGCAGATAATATTATCTGCCGCTGACGACTTTATCTGCCGTTCGTCAGCGGCAGATAATATTACCTGCCGCTGACGAGATCAAGTCATTTTCTTCGAATTTTGTTCACAAAATTGTAAATAATTTGTTATAAAAACGTTTGAAGAAAAAATACTATATGTTATTCGAAGCAAAAGTATCTTTATGTGGCTCGGCTGTACTTATCTGCCTCGCAAGCTCGGCAGATAACCCGTCCAGCCTCGCCACATAAAGTATAACTTTTGCTCCTAATAACATAATATACTATTATCCGCAAACGTATTCAGGTAAATTTCATTAATATGAATTTAAAAAAAACCTCTGTTGTTCAAATAACGCGCTACTGTAATGGTATATGAACATACTGAATCACGCGAGCTAATAGCACACGGCCACAGCAGCTGTCACACCATAACCCACGGCGACAGATGCTCCGATCCGCTGCTTAAAGGTTTATTTAAATTAAAACTTTTTCGTACTCTTTTTGAAAATAAAAACCGGCCTACGATCTAAGTCTAAAAATTAGAAAAATTTTAAGCCATCATACAATTTAATCGGTTTAGTATCTTCGGAAGAGATAGCGAACAAACATAGGAAGAAAGCAAGAGAGCAACGATTTTGTGTGCTTAGGCAGATAAAGTACGCAAAAGTTGCTATTTTATCTGCTTAGGCAGATAAAGTGACGCTTTTACCTTGTCAATAAAGACAAATAAGTTGTCACTTTTGTGACGTTTGCGGATAAAAATTATTTTAAAAAAATAACGATTTTAAATAGCCACCACGTTTTTATAAACTTATTCGTGTAATAATGTTCAATGCTACTGCTTGACGCCTTGACGCAATTTTGATGTGGGTTACAAAGTTTCGTGATCACGGAAGTGTACTAAATGAATTTGTCTGTTTCGTTAAAAACTGTGCGTACACCAGTGAACGTAGAACGAGTAACGGCAAGCTGTAGTAAGGGGTCCAACTCGTTTGGCAAGGCGTCAAGCAGTAGCATATTGAAAAAATAATTTTTGCTGTAAAACTGCATTATATGTGCAATAAAAATATATGTTTCTGACCTTGGTCGCTTCATTAGTATATCCATAATAACACTCTAAAAACCGTCAGTACTCATTGCGCCACCCTGTATATATAATTCTGTGTACAAAACTAAACTAGACGTTTTTCCCTGGAATTTCTTTCACCTAAACCATGTTTGCTTATGTATACGTTTCTCTGCCTCTTCGAAGTTTTGCATTGAAATTGCCCATAATAATTTTGATTTTCTTTTTAATTTGTTTTTTTCATACCTTCAAAATATGGAGACATTCGCACATCGCTATCAATGCTCAAAGTTTACCATTTTTTAACGTGGTAAAAAATAGACTACTTGTTTATGTTACCATTGATGATGTGAAAAAAGGCATTTTGTGCAATAGAGCGCCAAAAATATTGATATTCTTCTTTGACTGTTGTAGAAAAAAATTGTTTGTATTACGAGCACGAGATGTTTTAGAGCGTGAGAATGTCACTCCTTTTGACGAGGCGATAGCCGAGTCAAAATAGCTATTTGTTTCATTAGTACAAAAAATGCTTGATTTCGGGACAAGTAACACAGATCGCCGGACGACGCGCAGCGGAGACCGGCGAGTCTTACGCGTCCCGAAAGCGCATTTTTTGTGCGAATGAAACATACTAGTTTTTCTCTAACTACTCATAAATTCGGTAATATGACTTATTATTTAGAATCAAACATTGTAGGTTATATTGTTAAACTGTCATGGCACAAATAAACAATCGTTATACGGGGAAATTAAACAACAACGACGGCGATTGCCGAATATTGACGAGGCGTTTGTTTTTTATTTAAAATTTGCCATGTAAAACTCTATCTTGCGTCCATTGTTGTACTAGTGCAAATATGAATCCAAAAGTGTAGAGTTGCCAAGGTAATTGGTGAACATCCCGAAATGACTTACTTTTTATACAAATTTATTCGACAATATGGCGTCTTATTCGTGTGGTTGGAGAAAAAAGTCATTCATTTCACGCACTTAATACAAAAATAACTATTATTATTGATGTAACCCTATTATAGAATTTAAAAATACACTAGACAAGAAATGATTTTATTTTCTGTATTAGCCTGAATGTATAACTACTTTAACTATATTTCAAAAACTTTAGATTATACCAAGAAGCCCATCCGTGCCAGAAGAATGGGACATCCTGCTGCAGCAGCTCGCAAGAATGAAAGAAAAATTAATTAAGCATTTTCGTGAGAAAGATGCAGCTGTTAAAAGAAACCGGGACTTGGAAATGGAACTTGATGGGACTAGACATGACCTAGATGTACGTAACTATTGGAATAGTTTGTTCATGATTATACACTTTTTGCTTTATGCATAACGCAGTTTTTGAATTAATTATAATTCATCATCTCATTGTCAATTTTCTAAATGGCTCTTTATGTGCATTGCAGGAGGTACAAAACGAAAGTGATCTTTTGCAAGATCAAGTGTCAGAACAATTAGTACTAATCTCTTCTCAGATGCGTCTGGACGACCAGCGCTTGCGAGCAGAGCAAATGCAGAAACAGTCGAATACTTCTCTAGAAGTACGAATTCACGACCTAGAAAACACAGTTAAAAGCTTAATGGAGACCATTAATACCCGAGACAAAATTATCAAAAACCTAAATAAAACAGTCGAAGAAACCAAGAAGCGACTGGAGGACCAGGAGAAGGAACTGGTTGAAAAACAGCAAGAGAAAGTCAAAGCAGACTTGCAGATGGAAAATGTGTTCTTGCTAACAAAAATTAACAACGATGCTCAAAATGCTCAAGTGTTGTCAAATCTAGTGGATAATATAATTTCGGACAAAAATAAAGTTATCGAAATGTTTCGAGATAAATTAGATCAAACTCAGAGTGAACTCAATACATATTTGTCGCTTAACTTAGATCATGAGCAGCTGAAGACTTTGAGTAAATTACAGAGCTCTGAGAGAGCTTTCAGTGACATCTTGTCGTTCATAGATCTCGATGCCCCTGAAAGGATGCGAAAAGTTGAGAAAACAAGTGAAAGTTTAAGTACTTCAATAAATGTAGTACCTCCTTATAAACGTAGTAAGAATGAAACAACGTTTACAGGTTCAGGGGGTAGATTTGAACCTGAAAAATCTAGTATTGAAAATTTACAATCCAATATAAATGATTCAGTAATGGCGCCCTTACCCAAGCCAAATTCAATAGAAATACTACAGTCTGCTGAAAAGCGAGTCCAATTTGACGACATCATTTATAATTCAACCATTGAAAAGTTACAAGCGGAGATTTTAGAGTTGAAGAACGAACTGTTCGCTAGAGATGAAACCGTTAAGGAATATGTCGAAAGGTTGCAAATTTTGTCAGATTTAGAAGCGAACATTCAGAAGTTGCAGGAAAAATTAGATTTCACAGAAAATGCATTACAAAAGGCGACTGAAACATTCGAAAAAGAACGCACTGAAAGAGGCTGAAAAATATCTAAGAATTAGGCTGGCCGAAAAGAAGATGCATCTAATTGACAAGGAGAATCAGTTGAAATCGGTTAGAGAAAGATAATGAACGTTATAAAGAGTGCGATAGAGTCATCACCGAAAATAATATAGTATATTACATACCGAGATGGAAAGTGTTTCATTCCTGTCGAGAGATTAAGTAGTTAACCGAGACGCGTAGCGTCGAGGTGAACTTTATCTCGAGACAGGAATGAAACTTTTTATCGTGGTATGTATACTATTTTATTCGCGACCATTTTATTCTAAACAATAATTGGAAAAATTAATATATTATGATACGACAGGTTGTGACGCGCATGAATGGATCAACGAGATTCCCAGTGTCCCTACCTACTTAGCGGTCGGGAATGGATTCATTTCCAACCGGCAATCACTTTTCCGACCGGTTGGAAAGTTACAAGTTGGGAATAGCTCATTTTCCAACTTTTTAAAAGTCAGTAATGATCTTATTACATATATGGTTGCGAATAAAAGAAATTAAAGACATGAAAGCTCAATTAGCAGGATTAGGCAGCTCTGTAGAAAGGATAAAAGGTCTAGAATCAGAACTGAATTCTAAAAACGAAGAACTGAAGGTTCTTCAAGAAGCGTTTGGGAGTTGCAAGGTGAGGCTGATTCGAAATCGAGCAGTTTCAATGAATTCAAAGAAAAGCTAACTCTGTATGACAGTATAATTAGGGAAAAGGACGAACAAAACTTAAAGAGATAAAAGTACTTAAATTTACCATGCAAGACGAGAGTAGAAAATCTATGGCAGAATTTAAAGCAAACATAAAGCAGTTGAAGGATCTTCTAATAGATCGGGAGACGGAGATTGAAATTCTCAAAGAAGATGCTCAGCGGTACCAAGATGACATCTCTAAGATTGAAAACAAGTTGAAAAACACTAAATATGAAATGACAAGCGAACATGAGCTGAAATTAGGTCAAAATATGAGAGATATTGCTGCAAAGATTGTACAAGAATTTGCGTTTCAATTTGAAGGCAATTCAAAATAAAATACAAGAATCTGGCAACGTCATTGACTTGAAAAGGCGCTTAGAAGACGAGCAACAGTTAAATGCCGCTCTTCAAAAAGAACTAAACTTGCTGAAGAGCAGTGCTGCCAGCGAGAATAAACCCATAGACATGTCAGCTTCAATAGAAGAAATAACGGGAGCAGTGCGTCAACAGCTGAAGTACTCGCCCCACTTAGATTCTAAGATTTTAAGTGCTCTAGTTGCTGGTGGTAGTGAAGATTTTGTTTCTTTAAGAGATATGAACGACATTCAGATTTTAAAGGAAAATCTTACAAAGGAAAGAAAGTTATTTGGAGAACTCAAAAAATACACAGAGAATCTACTGTTTGAATTGCAAAAGCTCGAAGAGAAATATGAAGTGAAAAAGGAAAAAGTTCGTCAGCTGCAGGTGCTTCTTGAAAATGAGAAACAAAACTGTAATGCCATCCAGCTTGAGGATGCGAACATTATAGAGCAACTTCGAATCTGCCTAGAAGGTGCTCTAGAAAACGAAACGGAGTTTGAAAAGTTGTTAGAAACAGAGAAGAGAGTTAGGCTGGAGGCTGAAGTACAAGCTATTAACGTATGCGCAAACATCAGCATAAAAAAGAAGCTGCTCAATCGAGACATACACATTCTCTCAGACAGTCAGGCAGCACTAAAAGCGCTAACCGCTTTCAGTACTTCATCGAGACTGATCAAGGAATGCAAATCTAAACTTCAAACCTTGAGCCAGGAGAATACAGTAAAATTATGCTGGATTCCAGGTCACCAAGGTATTGAAGAAAACGAAAAGGCGGACAGGCTCGCAAAAGAAGCAGCCCATAATGCAATGACGGTTCCAGAACCTGGTCTAAGCATTCAGAAAAACCAAGCCCGCTCAGCCATTAATGAATGGGTCAATACCGCACACCAACTAAGGTGGAAAAACTACAATCAAGCAACACACTGCAAAATATTGCTAAAAACTCCGAATCTACAAACCACCAAAACCCTGTTGAAACTGAACAGATCTCGAATCAAGCAAGTAGTCAGTCTACTAACAGGCACTGGAGCATTCAGGGAATTTATGGACAGGTTCAATATCTATAGAGATAAACCTGTTTGCAGAATATGCCAAGAGGATGATGAAACAGCCTATCATATCCTCTATGAATGCCCAGCATTAGAGCGTAAAAGACACCAACTCGATTGGAGCCTTAACTCTATTGACAATCGCAAGCTAGTAGCGGACATTGCAAGTCTAGTAAAAGATACGGATGTCGGCCTGCTAACTTGAAAACTCCCGACAGTACAAAAAAGGGCTGACGTGCGCATGCCAGCAAAAGACAGTCGTGGAACATAAATCTAATCTAATCTAATCTAGGCTGGAGTTGGAACTACAAGTTGCGGATATTGAACAAAAGGCTGCTAATTTCAGTTCAGGGGAGAACTCAAAAACGGAGTTGATGAATACAAATCCCTTCCCAACATGGATTCACAAGAGGCTGTAATGCTGAGAAAAAATACGTACCTGGTGCACGAGGAGAACAACCAACTAAAGGCTGACGTTAAGAACTTGAAGAAAGTAAAGCGCGAGCTTGAGGCGAACAAGCAGTATACCAAGGATATGCTGCAGCTGAAGAGCAAGAAGATTGAGGAGTTGGAGGGGCGGATTGACGGTATGAAGGAAGTTGAGGAAGCCGCTAAGGGAAAGTGGATGACTTGCAAGACCGAGTTCAAAGTGAAAAAGCAAGAAATTGAGAATAGTAGAATTTTAATGGTGGGTTATGATGTTATATTTCAACGTGGATTAATTTAACTTCAAGGTTAATTATATTAAACAGAGGAAATTGCCAGTTTACTGTGACAGTTCATGAAACACAATTTTTTATGTTTTTGAAAATAAATGATTGAGAACTTTTAAGTGATATTCAATTTCTGCCTTTCAAGAATGAACTCGAACAGGAGGAACGAGATATGAAAAAAGAGATCGATCAGTTGAATCAGAATCTGAAGAAGGCATCAGAAAGAGAAGCTAAACTCATGGAAGGAATAAATGAAGGACAAATAAAACAAGCTGTCTCTGATAAATTTATAAATAAGATGAAGTTAAGTTGATTATTAAAATTGCTGTCTCATTATGAAGTTTTTATTATTACTTGCAAATGAGGTGTATATAAGTGCGACATGTCACAAATTTTACGAAAATGAGTTAAGCACATTACTAGATTCTACATTAAAGCCTGCATCTGTTAAAATGTATTTCAGCTGCAAAATCTGACATAGAACACGACAATTCGCTTTTAAAAACTGGCTTCAAATGCAAAGTGCGACTAGTCCATTGACAATTTTTGTGCAAAGTGTGACATGTCCACATGAGCCAATAAGATGTCAAAATCAGATCACATGGTTATCCTTACGTGATAGAACACTTATGCTATGTTATGCATATTATGCATTGCTGCTATTCAAGCAGGTAGTGAAGTGACTAACAACAATGGAAGCTAATTCGTTTAATGCAGACATTAAACAAAGTTATTGGGGAAAGCAAAGGGATTTCTAAGAAAGTTAAAAACGCTAAGTTAATGCGCCCTAAAGAACTGGGAGTCAGAGTACCATTAAAACCAGATAAAATAAAAAGCATAACAAGTCTACTGACGTCTCATTATGGTTCCGAATGGGATCAAAAAGAATCACCATGTAATTTTACAACACTGTTTGAAGAGAATAACAGTAATAACTATAGTTTAGATGTTACACAAGCAGGAACAAGTTAAGAGGAAGTTGAAGAAGCTGACGCAAATTAGAATTTTTGAATTATTAGCATTTTTAATTATTAATTTTGTTTATCTTTAGAATTAGCAACGCTATAATAAATTCCTTTATAATTCAAGTTTTTTTTCTATAAACTAGTGCAATAAAGTGTATTAAAAAATTAAAATGTTACTACTTAGGAGCAAAATGCGACATGTCCAAAATTGTTTTTGATTTTGCTCAAAAACTATAGATTATCAATTTTTAAAATTTCGCACGAGCTATCCGAAACACGTTTTGCAAGTAGCGTAAAAAAATTGCAGCGTTGTCTCACAAATTTAGCATCATTATAGTTTTTCGTGTTTTTCTCAAAATTCGTTCATTTGGTCATGTCGCACTTTGCATCTATACGCCTCATAATAGGATTAATGAAATATCTCTTTTTTGCAGGAACTTAGGAAAGACAATAAGCTTATGGCTGAAACTATTGATAAACTGACTAATGAAAGAATGAGTCTTCAGGACCGAATTAGTGAATTAGAGGAACAGGTTCTAGTTGCAGAAGTGAGTTATCTCTTTGATTTTATGTAATGTAATATAATTTTTTTAAAGTGTGTGTATTACCATTAACGTTTTATGATAGGTACAGTTACGGACACCTCAAAGTGCACGGTTTTTTGTTACTATGGTTATTTTTGCGATTTTTCGGCTTATTAAATGAGGGTTTCTCCAGTGGCGTTGCTTGTGATTGTAAGAATAGGTATTACTTTTTTAATGTTTGTATTTTAGCAAAGTTTCACAAGTAAACAAACTATACATGTAATAATATGTATTTAATAAATATGTATCAGTATTCAATTGCTACTACGCTTTGCAGTTTGTTTCGCATAGAGTTGACCAATGTTTTCATATTGTATCCTCTCAGTTCCTTCCAAGCATTTATTATTCTTTCCCATAATTCATCGGCGTTGTTTGGTGCAAACTGCCTGGTATAAATTTTTTTAGTTAAATACCCCCAAACATTTTCGATAGGGTTCAAGTCCGGACTTTTTGCAGGCCATGGTAATAAATTGATATTATTCTCATCAAACCATCAATGAACAATCCCTGTTGCATGCACAGGACAGTTATCCTGTGAAAATAATGTTATCAATTACGTTAACATAAACAAAATTAAATAATTAAATAATATCTTGCCTGTTGAAAAGTAAATTGATTAGGAAAGACCTCTCTTACAGATGGCAGCATCACATTTTGCAAAATATTGCAATAATTTTCAGCATTCAGTCGACCATTAATTCTATAGCATGCCCCAGATCCGTGAGCATTGATCCATCCCCATACGTTTACAGAGAATCGTCCACTACTTAAGGGTTGAACATAATATTGCTCCTCAAATCTTGAATTTTGTGGTCTATTATACACCCTTAATCGTGAATTGGTAAATGATTGAAATACCTTTTCATCTGAGAAAACAGTCCTGTCCCAAAAATCGTCGATTTCATTCAAATAGTCGGTTGCAAACTGTATTCTTCGTTCTTTGTTCTCTGGGGTTAAAAAAACTTTTCTTGCAGAAGTCTCTGCTGCCAACGATTTTTAATTTTGAAAATGCAGCTCTTGCTTACATGCAAATCTGCTGCGACTCGACTTAGCGACCAGTTCTCTTCCAGTTTTGCGATAGCTCGCATTTTCTATGCTTCTGACAAATGTCTGGGAATTTTTCGAGTTTTCAATTCTATGACAGTTGATGACATACGTAAACGTCAAAACTCGACGTCTATGATTAGAATATCGTATTACACACTAAAAATCTGCCGTGCACTTTGAGTTGGCCGTAACGGTACTTTGGGGTTGTATACAGATTTTTCAACAAATTCGTACATTGAACGTAATTGGACATCATTTTTCTGTGGTGATTTTGGTTTTTTACCCAAAACTATCCGCCCCTAAATATGTTGCTCTAGAAGCATGGTTGCCTCTTCTGCTTCATTACTAATTTAGCCCTGTAATCTACTCTTCAAAGTTGCTGTTCACTGTCTAAATTTGTCTTCTGAATGTTGATGTTTGGACTAGCTGTATTAATTTTGAGTGTGTTTCTAAGGTTTCTGACCAAAGGGCTTTTACATGTCATGTTTAACCAGCATAGTGATGCACCCGGCTGTCAGTAGTGCTTTGATAGATCTGTAGCCGAGACATTGCCCAGCAGAGCTGGGCAAAATACTTTTAAATAGTATTTAACTACTAAATACTAAATACTTTATGAAAATTGAAAATATTTAAATACTAAATACTTTTTATGGCCAAAAAGTAGTTAAATAATAAATTCTTATAATATTTAATAGTTAAATATTTTATAAAAGTAATTAAATACTTTAATAGCTATATTTTCGTTATTAAACCGGTAGCAACATTTTTATGGCCGCGCCAATACTTTACAGGTCGAGGCCGTAGGGCGAGACCTGTATGTTTGGCAAGGCCATAAAAATGCTACCGGTCGTGTATCGTATAAGATTTTTTAGGATACTGCATTGGTAACTAGCGTTTACATAAAATTTACCGGACTCGTTTATAACTATGTAAACGATAGTTACCAATGCAGTACCCTAAAAAAGTATTTAAATGTTTTAATAGTATATTATGTATCAAGTTTTATAAACGTCATTTTAGTCACGAGTTTTATTAATCACGAGCGAAGCGCAGCGGAGCGAGTGTTTAATAAAAGAGTGACTAATAAGTTTATAAAACGAGTTGCATACTATACTTTTTCTACGATCACCAATTTAGAGAATATAACATCATATTATTTTACTAAAATTTTGACATTTATTATATTAGGTTAAATTATGCTTGACAAACGTCAAAGTGACGGTTGAAAACTAACTTGATTTTAGTTTTGGCTGTGGCTAATAAAGCAAATACTATTTGAACCTAACTTCACCCCATGACTAAAACATCGTTGCCAACTTCAGCTCATGACTAAGAGGCTCTTTAGTCATAGGTTATGAAGGCATGATTAAAAGGTCACTTAGCGACGTGTATGTTAGTATGTTAAATGGACTTTTAGTTACAGGAGTAGAAAAAAGTATTTTATCTACGACAGTGTGTAAAATTGCCTTTTAGTTGGCAGTTTTAAGTTTATAAAACGACTGTTTAATAACATGTTTTCATTAGTTTACGTCGTTAATAGCAACGTGCTTAAAAAATTTCATTAGGCACGTAGTTAATAGCAACGTGTTTTAAAATTTTTAAAACACTCAAAATTAGGACCGGTTGCTAGTAATTCTAATTTACATGTAAAATTTTTTTTATATTTACCGTATTTTTTAGATTCTATTGTAGATAAAATATTGTACGATACACATGCGTAAAGCATCTTTAATCACTCGCGGGGCTTAAAACGCTCGCTCACTCGCGTTTTAACTCTACCCCACTCGTGCCTAAAGAGTAGCTTTACGCACTTGTATCGTAAATTACTATAAATACTTTTAGTTTATAGATATCACTAAAATGTTAAAAGACTACTAAAGTATTTAAATAGTAATGCAGTATTTATAATCTTTTTAGCAGTTTAACCATTTTTCAAAACTAAATTTAAAGTTCATAATTTTCTTACATTTGAATACTTGTAATAATTGTAGTAATCCAAGCAGTACAGATGGCATAACTTACGCTATTTTACATAAATTATTAAAAACCCAAAAAATAGATATATATTGTTTTGTGGTGAATGCATAGTTTAGATGTTATTTTATAAATACGTATTTCGGCAAAAAAGTCTTAAAATTCAGAAAATACTTTTTTAATAAAATTACTTATATAAAATATTAACAAAAAAGTAAAACAAAGTTAGTTACAAATATAAATTTAAAACAATATAAACGCTTTTTTTAATTTTTTTTTTCATATACATAACAGTGTCTTCACATCTTTACCATAAGTTGTAGGACTTCAGCTAATAACAGATTTGAAGATAAATTTAAATTCTTCAGTTCAAATACAAAGTTGTCCTTCAAATTTAGCATCTTAGGTTAAATTTTTTATATTTGAGGAAGAAAAATACTTGAGATTTTCTGTTTTAGTTTTTCCAGATTAATTTCATACTGGCGATTGTTGGTATCACGAATCCATAATATACCGTGTGTCCACAGGAGTACGCACCATAGATATAAGATAATGTTAATAGAATATAAATATCAACCAGTGCTATGACCATCGTCCCTTTTCTTGTACCCACGGCCTGCTGAATTGTGTGACAAATGTCACTTTATACGGCCTAGGCATTTTTTTGAAATCCATTGTTGTTTTAGTTTCTGAGAAAACGCCAATTTTGGCCGTTTGGCGCCACATACCCTCGATGACATTTAAATGACAACGGCTGTCAAGACTAATTCGTGTTTAGAAATGATTTTTTAAATGCAGTATCAGTAGGATAAAGACCTATTGTTTTGAATGTAATATAAATATAAATGGTGTACCTAATCTATTATTTAGTGTCGTGTAAGCATCTTAGAGATCTATAGTTTTAATATTTTTCTTGAGAGAGATGTGGAACCCCAAGAATTCGCAGTTGAAGACTGATTTATATTTTCAGGCAGGTATTTTTGGATAGCTCACACATTTGCTCTAAAATAGCACATGATATGCAGATAATCGTATTTCTTACAAATTTGGAGATTGTTCTAGGTGGTAATAGCAATGAAGTATTTTATTCTGTGTGTTATTGCAAGGTTGTGAGTTTATGTGTAATTTATTGTAAAAAGTTATTTGTTTTATTAGATATCTATCTGTAAATGTAGTAATTAAAAATGTGCTAAAGGAAGTGCAATGTGTTTTTATAGTTTTCGCTCAGAAGAAGTTACTCGGAAACACCTTTCTTGAAAGCTATAACTAACAATTCTTTCCCGTTGTTTATGGATACCTATTTAAATAAAAAAATAGAAAATAGAAATCGCTAAAAAGGTACGTTGTTTGAAGCACCAGTACGATAATTTAAATTTAGCTTTCAGACCATTTCCTTCATAAAACTTAGTTGGAGGTAAATTCATGATAAGATCTTCTCCAATTGCTATATTTGTACGTTGTAGAACCGCTTTCTATTTTAACAATACCAAACTAAATCATAAGCAATAATAACGAATAAATTAATCAACAAATTATACTGTGAACGTAAATAATGTAAATGAGAAAATACTCGTAAAAACTAGCAGGATCAAAAAACATAATAGAAAATCAAAGTAAAAAATACACGGGAGGGTTATATTATTGTTGTATAATTTTAAAAAACGTCGTAAAATTTTATCAAATATTTGCATAGTAGTCAACGTAATAACTGATGTTACATTGCAAATTTGAAATTCCCGCTCGTGGGTATACAGCGCTCTGCGGAGAATCGCGAAACTTTACATATGCCCAGGCCGTATACAGTGACGTTTGTCAAACAATTCAGCAGGTCGTGCTTGTACCATTTATAACAATATTGTTTCATACATGGCGAGTCAGAAGCCAGAAAACAACGTTTTATCGTGCCGGAGATCACAGCATTAGCCGATCTTTCTATTCTATTTGGTTATCCCTATGGTGCGTCCTCCTGTGGACACACGGTATATTAGCTTTTCCTTTCAGAATATCTAATGCTAAAATCAGTGACTTAGAAATGTATTCTGTCAAATACTCCTCTTCATTTTTATTCAAGCAATATTGTTTAATTGAAAGTTTTTCATACAAAATAAGTATTTTTTTTGCTAAAATTTGGATTACGGACTCTTAGTGTGAATTCCAACATGTAATGTCTAATAATGCCAGAATAGCTCAAATGATGACCTAAATGAGGTTTAAAATTACGCAAAAAAGTATTTACTATAAACCGTTCAATAGTTATTTGCCAGATAGGAGGCCATGTTAGGGTGATGAATTTTACCCTGTAAATATGCTGTCAGTCATTAAGAAAAGTTAGGTTATGCCCATTTTATACAAAATGATAATTTTATGTTAATGTACAAAACGTGGTTGCCAGATTTGGTTTTGGATTTTGTGCCACTTTTATTATTGGTTAAGATAAATTTCATGAAAGACAACTTGCTGATTCTGAATACGTGTCATACTTTGTTGAGTAGGAATAATGGTATAATGAAAGTCGTTTTTTTATTGTAATTATAAATTGTATACAAAAATATTTAAATATTACAATTTATGTATTTTTTTCAGTATAAATAAATAAAGCTTTTACAAGCCACTTTAGGCCCATTGCATAACAATCTCCATTGTCCTTTATTCATGATTTTATTTCTCCAGTCTTTTATTCCTTTCCTTGCTATGTCTTCCATTACTGCCTTCTCCCACCTATTCCTTGGTCGCCCCCTTCATCTAGTTTCTTGCGCTCTGCCTTCCAATACTACCTTAGTAGCTCTTCCATCTGACATTCTCCATATATGCCTAAACCTTCTTAACCTCTGAGCTTTAATGAAGTCTACTATACTTGGCTCCCCATACTTCTCCTGTACGTCTTCGTTTGTAAGTCTTCTACAACCATCCTCCGTTCGAGTCCCTCCAAATATTTTTCGCAGCATTTTTCTCTTCCACCTACTTATCATGTCTTGATCTGCCACATTCATCGTCCATGTTTCACATGCATACGTAGCTGTGGGTCGAATTACAGTCTTATGAGTCGTAGGTCTGCATTTAGCGAGATTTGTTTTGAGGACTTTATACTAGTTAACGCGCCCGCACATCTCGATGCTATTAACCTTGATTTAATTTCTTGTGTGTAAGTTAAGTTTTCAGAGATTAATGTTCCTAAGGAAGTAAACTCCTTAACTCGTTCTATTTTCAACTCTTAATATTACGGCATTATTATTGATTTCTTTATTTTTTCCACTACTTCTTTGTTAAAGTTGCTGAATATTGTCCAGTGGAAGTTGAAAAATGGATATTTTTTTTAATATGGCCACAGAAGAAAATCGCAGGGAGTTAAGTCAAAAGACTTCGGAGGCCGCACTGTAGACATGTTTTGACTAATAACTCTGTTTTCGTAAAATTCTCCAAGTAAATTTAAATTTTCATGTGTTGTGTGAAGTCTTGCTCCATCTTATTGAAAGTAACCCTTTTGTAGTTCATCGTCACGTAACTCTTCAAAAAAGGGCGACAAAATGTCAATACGATATTGTTGTGCATATAGCAAACCTAAAATTTGAATTATTAAAATAAAATTTAATCGTTTTGCTGCACTTACCTTCAGAAAATACAGGACCTATAACTCTTCTTTTACTAATTGCAGCCCAAACCCCGTTTTTTGGGGGGTGAAGCGGTTCTTCAACATAAAAATTGGGATTCTCAGAGCTTCACATACTCATATTTTGTGAATTAGTATACCCTGATAAATAGAAGTATGCCTCATCGGTAAAGACAGTTTTCTCAAACGCATTATCCTTATTTCCTAAATTATTGATAAACCAGTTACAGAATTCCAATCTAACCGGAGGATCGTTTGGCAGCAACCGGTAAGGAAAATAATGCAAATTGCTTCTTAATATCCTATGAGATGTTTTATACGAAACATTTAATTGCTGTCCTAAATGGGGAACAGATACGTGTGGTTGTTCTTGCACAATTTGTCTCGCATTGTTAACTACTTCTTCAGTGCTTATGTTTGGTCGACCACTGCCTTGCTTCCGGTGTACATTTTCAGTTTCGCGGAAGTTATGGACCATTCTTGATAAAGCATCACTAAATACCTTATATTGTATAGCTGTCGCAGAAAACTCCTCATTAAATTTCCTAAAGGAGCCTTCAATAGAATAAATCCAATTTTCATCGACTTTACAAATTAATGCTTCCACATTTAAATAAATGCAAATGTAAAGAATATGAGACTGCGAATGAGATTCCTTGTTGGCATGGATGTCGGTGTGCTGGTCTAAAGTCTAAACTTCGAGCGGCTTTAAATTTTCATACGAGAAATGTCTTGAGCTTGGTTTACACTGGGGCCGGATCAGCGTTGGGAGTTGCGTGGTGTGGATTATCAGAAGATAGCCACTCATTTTCCATGTCATAAACAAGAATTTTGATGCCAAAAACCCCCTATTCCACTTCCATTGTTTTATTGCTAGTATCTGAATCATTATCAATACCTGATTCTGACTCAGATTCCTCCAATAAAATAATGAAAGGTGGAATGTTTTCAAACTAAATATTTCCCATATGTTTCTCCCAGTCTTCCGAAATAGTTTTTTCACAATGATCACAATAATTTTGCCACATGTCGGAGGTACACTTTGAAAGAGCTTCAAGCCATAAATTCTTAACCTTATCCTTGGATGAAAGCTGAGAATTTATATGCTTGTTGTAGTAAGTTTTACAGAACCCCCATGCCATTTCAATAGGATTGTATTGGCAATGGTACGGAGGTAATCTAAGAACCTCATGACCATTCTCTTTCAAAAATTCGTCAGTCACGTAACGTTTGTTATTGTCCTTCCTAAAAGGTTGAATTAAACTCCAAAGATGTTTTTTTGTAATTTTGCCCTGAATTTTGACATTGTGTTTAATCAACCAATCCTGCATCTGATCCTTCTTCCAATTAAGTGAGGGTAACTTTTCCAATTGCACCAAATGGTACGGTGCATTGTCCAAGATTACCACACATTTACCAGGAATTTTATTCAGAGCAGGAAGTAACTGATTAACCACCCAATTTTGAAAAATCTCCCCGTTCATGGTTTTGTGATAATCCCTATCGTTATTAGTTGAAGATAAGAATAGATCACACCCTTCCAAAAACCCAAATTTAGTTCCCGCATGCAAAACAGTGAAACGCTTTCCTTCCGATTTAATTTTAGACGAATTGCTTTTAATTTCAGAATCGTGTACCCATTGTCGGACGCTAGATCCATTTTGATAAATCCAGGTTTCGTCTAGGTACACGAATGTTATATTTTCACTAGAATTTTGGTATTGCAAGAATTTTCTCAAATAAGTAATTTTGGATGCAATAACATGTTTCTGTTCACATAGAATTTTACGTCCGTTTACATGTTTGTATTTATAACCCATTGATTTTAGAATATTATATAAAGTCGTTTTCCCCTTATCGAATTCGAAATTTTCACGCACGTCCTTTAATAGTCTAGCCAAAGTAAAGTGCTCATTTTTCAAGTGATAATTCCAAATCTGTCGTTGCAAATCTTCCCGAAATGCAAAATTTTTATAGTATGTATCATTTTTAGGTCGTGGGCCAAAAGGTTTAATTTCAAAATTGTCCCGCCCAATAATAGTTCTTATAGTTCTTTCGGACACCTAAAACAGTACAAAGCACAAAATTAAAGCAACAGTTACGTTTTATGCATAAATACTTGCATCCCAAATATCAGTAAGCCGGGCAAGGATTTCAGTTTCCGTAAGGTCTGGCCTGTCGATTTTGTAATGCCTGTAGGCCTTTGTAATTTTCAGTTTTGTGTCACCTTTAATTACTTTTGGCATATTGCTCTAGTATTACAATTTGACAGATAGGTATCCATAACGCTGATGTCCATACATATTATGCCTAGTGGCAAACAAAGTATGAAAGCACTGGCAACATTGCACGTTTAACCTCAAAATATCAAATTAGACACTTTCGTGGGCCTCCTGTACATAACAGCTGATTCTGACAAAGTGTCAGAAAGAGATTGTAGGGAGTTTTAATTTTCTTAAACATAAAAACAAAATTCCATGTCTACCTACTTGGCAAATAACTATTGAACGGTTTATAATTACAAATATGTTTTTAGGAAATAAAAGTAGTTAAATGCCCTCAAAGGCATTTAATTATTTTTATTTCTTCAAAAATATATATACCCAACTAGTAAATACTTTTTGTTTAATTTTAAACGTTCAATACGTCATGATTTGAGAATATTTAAATACTTTGAAAATATTTAAATACTCTCAAAGTATTTAAATACTCTAAAAATATTTAAATAGCCTAAAAGTATTTAAATACTTTCAAAAATTTATTTAAATATTAAATACTTTGCAAAGTATTTGCTCTTGCAAATACAAATACAGCCCATTAAAAGGTATTTAAATACCTAGTATTTAAATTTTAAAAAAGTATTTACGTATACAAATACTGCCCAGCTCTGTTGCCCAGAGATTTGATTAGTACATAGAGGCGATATATCTTGGACATCCTTTTAGTCCAAGAGCCAGCAACGGGTTTGCTTACAGTATTTTTAACAAGCGTGTAACTGTTATGGAAGGTCCCTTTGAATATACTGAGAAGGAAACCAGAAGTCTGGCATGTGGTAGTGGTTTTGGCCCCCTTGCGTCCTTGAAGGATGGAAAAAAATAATAAGAAAATAGTATAATAACAAGTATGGCTCTTGGCTATGTTAAAGGTAATCATATCTTATGTAATAAAAAAAAAATTGACAGACGCTTTCGCGGGTGGTAAGTTTACCCCAGATTCACATAAAGTTGCATAATAAACTTCATTTACTGTAAAATATCGAGAGATCCAAAAAAAAAATGATCCTCAGCGGGCTGTGGAAATTCAAACGTGTGAATAATAAGTTGGTGGCACTGTAAGTCTGTAAAATTCGAGGTTACCAGGTTAGCTTTTCCGTCAGTTTGTGTCAAAACTGATGCAAAATCTAATCTGCTAACCTCGAATTTGACATAGAGTTACAGTGTTACCAACATATTATTCCTAGGTTTTATGTCAGTTTAGACACATTATCTTTTTCCGCCCTTCAAGGACGGAAGGGGGCTAAAACCACCACCGCAGGCTTGCCAGACTTCGGGTTTCCTTCTCAGTATATTCAAAGGGACCTTCCATAACAGTTACAGACTTGTTAAAAATACTGTAAGAAATCCGTTGCTGGCTCTTGGACTATTTGTAATAATTAGCTATTTGTGTTGGTGGCTTATAAACCCTTAAATACCACCTATGTTTTGTTCTGTGTTATTTCGAGTACCTTGTCAACAGGGATACCTAGGCTAGGCAAAAATTGTCGGACATTTACAAAAACGGGGCAGGTTAAGCCAAAATTTGGTTTTAACATTGACAATTTGTGGAACCGAAAACACTTTTAAGTCCAATATAATAAATAAGAAATTGTCAAAATATATTTATTTTTCTATATATAGTAATAATAATAATAATAAATGGCTTTATTCTTGTATAAAAAAGAAAACAGGAATTAGTTTAATAACATAATAAAATAGGAAATACATAGTAATAAATACATAACAATAAAGAAAAAACTATTATTAATAGGTTTATACAAGAACCACAAGGCGGAGTTCAGATGCCTAATTGTTAGTTAGGCCCTGCTCTGCCACTCAAACCTTGACAAATTAATTATAAAAATTAAGAAATTGCCTATACAAATAATTCTGCAAAAAAAGAAAATTTTTTCATTTTATACAAGACCTAACGCACGCATAAAAAGTAATGAGATAACACAAAACCGACATATATATACATAAAAAAAAAAATTACGTATGCGATTCCTGCAACAAAAAAAGTCTTTGACGCATCTGTTGTTTAAATGAACGACCACTAAGCTTTTTAATATCATACGGCAGAGAGTTATACATTTTCGAAGCATGGTAACGAAAAGATCTCTCAAATAAAGCAGTTTTGTGAGCAGGGGTTGTAATAATAAGGTTCAAGTTACGGAGATTTAAATTATGAACATCAGTTCGAAACATCAGTTTACTAAAAAGGTAATCAGGCTTTGCTGTTGTTATTATTTTATGATAATGACAAGCAGTTTGTAACTTCAACCTATTATTCATATTAAGCCATCTTAATTCCAACAACTTGTGTGATATGCGCTCAAATTTTCTAACTCCAAAAATATAACGTAAACAAGAATTTTGCACACGTTGAATTAGTTGTAGACTATCCTGTGCGAGGCATGGCCCATATAAGGGTGAGCAATAAGAAAAATTAGATAAAACAAGTGCTTCACACAACATAGCCTTAGTTCTTGTGTTTAAATAATGCCTATGAGGATATAAAAGTTTTAAATTTATGTAAGCTTTTCGTACAATACTATTTATGTGCAGGCGATATCTAAGTGAGGAATCCATGATAACACCTAAATTTTTTGCGTGGTCAACTACAGGAATGTCAACACCATCAATAGAGAATCTGGCAATGTCTCTAAAATCCCTTACAACATTTTTACTACCAAATATTAGTATAACTGATTTAGAAGGATTAATTGAAAGCGAATGTTTGTGCGATACGGTAGCCAAAATTTGCAAATCACTATTGATCTCATTAATTGAACGATGAGCTTCATCAGGCGAAAATGAGTGATAAAGCTGCGTATCATCAGCATACATATGAATTTTGCAAGTTTTTAAAAGTTCAGGCATGGTACAAGTGTATATTGTAAATAATAGTGGTCCAAGAATAGAGCCTTGTGGCACACCGCTTACAATATTTCTATTGTGGGATACTGAATTTGGTAATTTAACCACCTGCGAACGGTTATGCAGGTAACTAGATATAAAATTGACAGCACTGGCGCCGAATCCAATAAACTGCAAAATTGATAGTAAAACTGGATGGGAAATGGTGTCAAAAGCTTTGCTAAAATCCAGCAAAGCTAGTACACTTATTTTACCACAATCACTAGCTGCAATGATATCATCTGTAACACTGACTAGCGCCGTCGTACAACTATGCGAAGGCCTAAATCCAGATTGTGACTCAGGGAGGATGCTATTTAGGCTTAAGTGATCTCTTATTTGCGAGTTAATGACTTTTTCTAAGAGTTTCGATAAAGTTGGTAAAAGGCTAATAGGCCGTAAGTCCCTGTATGAAGTAGGTTCACTTTTTTTTTGAATCGGCACAACAATGGCCATTTTCCAAGTGTTTGGAAATTTGTTCTGAAAAATTGCAGTATTAATTACATGCGTTATATATGGAAGAATTAATGGGCAACATAGCTTCAGCATATAAGTATTTAATCCATCGCAGCCGCTAGAGTTGGATTTGATTTCTCGCAAGTATTTTGCAACTACATCGACATCTACAGTTTTAAATGATAATTCGGATATAAGATTATCAGTTCTAGAGTTGGCATAGCTTGAAAGCAAATCCAGATCTGCTAGTGGAGCAGGAATGCTGTCTAAGAAAAAATTGTTAATAGCGTCAGCATTTTGCAGTGCTGTAGGCAGCATTCTAGACTTATCACTTTTAGTGATTTGCAAAGATTTGACTTCTTTCCACATATCCTTCGAGCTACAGTTTCTGATATTGTAGTTAAAGTAAGCAGATTTTTCGTTTTTGATGGCTATGTTGGTTAAATTTCTAACAGATTTATAGTATTCCCAATGGGCGGGTAATTTGCTTTTTTTAAAGCGCTGCTTAGCTTTGTTTCTTAACGACATCAATAATTTTACATTGTCCGTAAGCCATGGTACTTTTTGTTTAGTAAATCTAACTGCTTTGTAGGGTGCATGTAAATCAAACAGTTGAATTAAATGTTTATTCAAGAAATGCAGCTTATCGTCAATATCATCAATATGAAAAATGTTTTGAAAGGGAATTTTTCCTAAATCATTATAGAATTGTGCATGGTCGAATTCAGAAAAATTACGTATAGTTTTGTAAGCCATCCGAGTAGAAGGCTTTGTTACCCCAAAATAACAATAAATTAATTCATGATCTGACAATTGTAGATCACATAAACCTGATTTTATAATACGCATTTCATCCGACACCAGAATAACGTCAATAACAGTAGACGAGCTACTAGTTGTGCGTGTGGGTTCTTCAATTATTTGAGACAAGCCGAGGGAATCTAATATGGTGTTAAAATACACAGTAGCTGCATGATCACACTTTAACATGTCAATATTGACGTCGCCGAAACAAATCAATTTATCTGCGACCATAGTACATGTGGTTAAAGAAACCTCCAAGGCATCACAAAACAACTTATAGTCAACGCAAGGTGGTCTGTAGATAACGCCGCACACAAGTTTGCAGGAATTCAGGTCTATCTTAACCCAAAGCTGTTCTATTAAATTATCTGAGGGAACTATCTCATATTTTAAATAATCGCGTAAAAACAAACAAACACCACCTCCCCTTGTAGAACGATCAGCACGTATGATATTAAAGCCAGCAACTGATACTCTATCATCACTTATATCAGGAGTCAACCAAGATTCGCTAATCGCGATTATATCCCAGTCATGATTCAAGACATAATTACTAAAATCTAAAAATTTTGGGACAATAGACCGTATGTTTAAATGCGCCGCTTTGAATGTAGAATTCATAATAATGCGTGATACTACTTACACTGATACATACTATATAAATTATTAATTATGTGCGCTAGAATACAATAATTATTAAACTAAACAAAAAATAAATGTAAAATAATGATAGACAAGATACGTGAAGTAGAGCGCAATGGAAGCTGCAGAAAGATGGGTTATCTTTGCACAATCACGCACAGCATAGACCGCAGCTGCTACACCTGAATTTTATTTAGTTCTTCAAAAGAACTTCATTATTCGGTACCAAGCCGGGTGACTATTTTATGTTGGGATACAATTAACGTCGCTCTCCTGTGAAGACTGATCTGTCAGGTAGGATAACAAGACTACACACAACACATAAACAGACACGTGACTTGGAGATGGCATAAAATGCCAACCTTGAGGCCTAAGTGCGTTTGAACTTTATTCTTCCACTCAAAAACCCAAACATCCAAAAGTACTTAATCATTCTACAAGTCTCTAGTCGTTACTTTATATCTAGCATTTTAATTTGGGGTTTTCAACCTGCTGTCAGTCACGTTATCTCCCACAATGCGATTCGTCACGTGTTAAATTATCTAACAGTTGCTTCTTTGTATAATGTGGGTGTAAACATATCAGGGTCATTTCTTACAAATTTACGCTTTGCAGACGATGTAACATTGTTTGCGAAAAACTCATTCGAACTGGAAAAAATGTTGCAAGCGCTAAACAAGGAATGCACAAAAATTGGTTTAAAAATCAACATGACTAAGACCAATATACTCACCAACAGTAGCAGGAACCGCATTTTGCTGGATGGTCAAGAATTTTTCTATAGGGAAAAGCTATTTATCTTGGAAAAATCATATCCTTTAAAAATAAAGACAGCAAAAAAATCCAAAGACGCATAACTCAAGGGTGGCAAAAATTCTGGTCTCTGAAAACAATCTTGAAGAGTAACATGTCTATAAAACTTAAAAGTAAAGTGTTCAACCAGTGTGTAATCCCGACCTTAACTTACGGTGCACAGACGTGGGCAACAAACAATAGTGAACTCAATAAACTTCAGGTCACTCAAAACAAAATGTTAAGAAACATACTAAAAATAAAACTCGTAAAAATGGTGGAAATAAGGAAGCGATTCCAAACCGAAGACATACAATACTACTGCAAAAGTCTCAAGCTGTGCTAGGCAGGTCATGTTGCAAGAGCAAAAACGAAATGGACAGAAAAGATAACTCGATGGATGCCCAACTTATATAAAAGAAGAAAAGGTCGACCTAAAACACGTTGGGAAAACGACATTGTATAGCTGGGGAAAGCTGGATGAAAGTAGCCCAGGACAGAAACACATGGAAAACCTTAGAGGAGGCCCTTGCCCAATAATTGGGATTCATATGGGCTAATGTATGTATGTATGTACAGAACGTCAGATTTGGTATTGGTGCAGCTGCAGTGACAGTGCAGCGGCATTTTTCTATCATGGATGGGGTTTTTGTTGTAAGTAACGCAGTGGCGTATTTAGGATTTCGCTCCCGGGGGGGGGGGGGGGGGGTTAAAATCGAAATGGGACAAATATCGGGGGGTCTGGGAAGTACGGAGAACCCCTCAGGGAGTGGAGGGGTCGGGGGTCCTCACCCGGAAAATTTTGAAAAATTTGACTTTAAATACACGATTTTAATGCTTCCAAAAAATGACTGATCAATCAAAACCTATTCCTATATTGTTATTAACAAATGTCATTACACATTATTTTATATCAAATAAAGTCAAGTTATTATATTACAAATGGAAGTCGCCTAGGATTCTTCGTTAAGTTGTCAATTACTTCGGAGGCCGATATTTTTCCACATTGTGGTGAATGGATAAAATTGCCAAACCATTCAGCCTTTTCTGCATGAAACAGAACTAACTGCTAATGTTTTATTGTTTTGTAATGCTTTGCCTAAATATGCGTACTTACAATAAAATGCCAAACTTTTGAAAAGTAGATGCTGAAGCTCGGTAAAACTGACAGTTATTTAAAAGAAAAGCTGGGTTATATCTTTTTACGTACAAAGATAGTTCAACAGGTTTTTCGTATTTACCATTTTAATACCCCCCCCCCCCCCCCCCATAAAGACGCCACTGAAGTAGTAACGTTATCTCCAGGTGATAAAAGTTACAACTTTTAAAATGTTTCTACGCGAAATCACGGAAAAAAGTTGGTCCCGGCGGTCATACAACATCATGACAGTCGTTAGTGGGGTTGGAAGTCCTCATAACTGCACAGCGACGCCTATAATTGGCCTAACGGCTGTTGGCTGAGTGCGAATTAAATAAAATAACACAAAAGTTTATGGTATATGGCATTCATTTTATAGCATTTTTTCTAACCCGTCTTAATATAACTTGTGTTGTACAAAGATTGGTTTTAATGATAAATTTGTAAGTAACGCTATTAAAAACATCTTACTAAAAGAACATGTATGCTTGTAATCTATTGTAAAAACTTTTCCCCACGATTTTTATCATGTTTCACGACCAGGTCTGTTTTTTATGAATGAGAAAAAAATCAGAAATCCCCACTCAAAGCAATGAATCATTCTAAAAGCATATATTATCCAACAAAATGGTATTAAACAAGATAAGATTTAATTTTCAGCGTTGTTTAACAGTAGAAGCAGATGTTAGTAAAATTTAATTGAAATTGCATTTTCAATTTCAGGACGAATTCGATGTGGAAGCACATAGGATATCCAAAATCTTGAACATACGCCATTTTGGGTGTCTAGTGGACAAGTTGAAGCAGTTTGCGCATGAGGAGCCCCACCATCGCATGCAGCTGGTGCTCAGGGACTACATCAAGCAGTCGGACATGAACGTACCTCAAAGTGCCTTGGAAAACGATGCCGCCACAATTACGAGCATTTTTCCCGAGTGCAGCATGGAGGAAATTACTGAACAACTACAAGCAATTGGCAATGAAGAGAACCCTGTACGAATTGTGGTGAAAAGACTGTTGCGCCAGAATAGCAATAACTGCCGGAGGCGGTCTTCGCACAACCTTGTAGAAGGGAATGACGTCGTGGGCTCGAAGAGATCCAAGCTGGCTTCCGCAACTGTCGTTACAGGTGAAGATAGTCGAGGTTAGTAGGATTTTTGTGAATTTTTTTAAATAAAAAAAACAAGCCATCTAGCTTGTTTCGTGTTGACAAGTAGCTGTGATGTTTCTAAGAGCCTGTTAAACTTTTTGTTTTGTTTGTGTAATATTTGCGATTTGCAGAGTATTTTAAGTTCATAAAAATGTGTGCAACATCTGCTTAGGCATAGCAACTATCGTGTTTATAAGGCACCCAAGGTTTAGCAAGTTATTTGGGGCGGATTTGCTGTGTTGAGACTCCTTACAGCCCTAATTTAGGGCGTGTCATGTCCTAATGATAGTCTGGACTTGATTTTTTAATATTTTTTTTGCTGAAAGTAAAAAACTACCTGAAATCCAACCATTTGCAGATCTTGCGTGCACAATTATTATTTTTTGGCAGCTTGATGGTGGTGAATTTAGCATTTCCCACAATCATTGACGAATCCTTTCTTGACAGTATCGTGGGTATCATACCAAGCGAGATATCTCTTCTTTAATATTACAGCTGTCGTCTTGTACTGATATTAGGTATCGAGGATATAGTAGCTATACAATTTTAAAAATACACATTTTAAAATGGTTTATTTTTCTCAAATAGTATATTGTATGTTAAGAGCTGAAAGCGTATTCTTGCCGCTTGCGCATGAATATTGTTGGTTGAGACGAAGTCGAAACCAGCAATCATGCAAAAGCGGCAAGCGCACTTTTAGCTCGAAATATACATACTATTTTTTCGACGACTGAGCATATTATTAAAGGAAAATATCAAATTTCGTTTTATCGCAAAAATTAATTGACAATCAAGTTTACATTACTCGCGCAGTCTATGACATGTGACGCGATTACTTCCACAAATGACGGGCGTTGTCAAGGAAACATTCGGACGTGGTTACCTATTTTGCTCACGCAGAAACCCAAAACGCTCGGCGAGCGGAAAAAAGATGAAAACGCACTCTCAGCGGCAAATATCAACTTTGTGTTGTCAAATGACAGTGACAAAAATCTACTTTCGATGTCAGTCGTCGAAAAAATATATTTCGACTAATGTTTAGCCTTCTTCAGTTCGGTCAAGGTAGAAAACAAAATCAAATTCGTCATATAAGATTACAAATTGTCCCATACATCTCAAAATTGTTTACTTAGGTACTTACTTACTTATCCCGACTTCTTCTACCACCACGCAGTGTAGAGGTTTCAACGTCTATGAAATAAACTTCTTCCAGTTTTTACGATCTTGTGCTAAATTCTTTGCTTAATTCCAGGTTTTACCCTTTTTCTTCAGGATTTTTGTTATGTCTGCACACCACAGAGGTTTTGGTCTTCCCACTGGTTTTTTACCCGCCACTCCCGATTCATTAACAACTTTTGGTAGTCTGAATTCGTTCATACGCCAGAGATGACCCATCGTAACTGTTTTGTTTAAATTTCTTTCATTAGCGAATTTACCTTCAGATCATCCCTTATCGTGTCATTTCGTATTCTGTCCCTTCATATTTTCCCTAAAATACATCGTAGGAAGCTCATTTCTGTTGTTTGTAGCCTAGATTTCTGTTTCAATGTGAGAGTCCATGATTCTGATCCGTACGTTATTGTGGGTATAAACAAAGTTTTGTACAGTGTTATTTTTGTCTTTTTACTTAGTTCCCTTTTCTTTAATGCACATTTAATTAGTGAGGATTACAGCTTGGTAGCATTCTTAATACTGGTGTCTATTTCTTCATCAATATGACCTTCTTCTTGTAGAACACAGCCCAGGTATTTAAAACTTGTGACCTGTTCAACTGCTTCGTTATCGATTTGGATATTTATTTCCGTGTGCTTTTTTGCTATGACCATCACCTTAGTTTTACTCTTATTTATTTTTAAATTACATGTTTGTAGATGTTTAAGGATTACATTTAAATTGTATTGTAGATCTATTCCATTCTCAGCCAGTAGGATAATATCATCTGCGTAGGCAAGGATGTTGGTATTTATGGAATGTAGGTTGTTTACCCCCCAGTAAAATTTCTTTAGTTCGGACTGCGCTTTCTTTAGGATTTCATCTAGCACGATGTTGAATAGATAGGGGCTGAGCACACCACCCTGTCTAACGCCTGAATTAGTTACTAAATGTTTCGAGTGTGCGTTGTTACTTCTTATGTAGTTTATACAGTGTGACCAGTAAAGTCCGCATCATATGGGATTTTTTTTATTAATAGCTTTTTTCGAAATTTGACTTTGGCATCAATTTGTGCTTCGATCGAGATGAAAATCTACCAAAAAAATAGTAGTCACGTCATTCGCATTATCTGTCAAATTTTATTTTTTTCTCAAAAAAAGTTCAAAAGTGGGGTTATTTCTCAAAATATCGAAAAAAGCTATTAGAAAAAGTTTTTCTAAATGCAATTTTTAGCCCATACGCAAAATTTCAGCTGTATAAGATAATTTAAATTTTTTGCCCATTTTTTTTAAATTGCTCCACTGTTGCAAAGTAAGACTCAACTCAACCTACATAAAACTTCTTAGTTTTGACAATTCTTTATTCCAGACACATTTTCTTTAAAGTAGCGCCATATTAAATATGTGTTTATCCGCAAACGTCACAAAAGTGACAACTTATTTGTCTTTATTGACAAGGTAAAAGTGTCACTTTATCTGCCTAAGCAGACAAAATAGCAACTTTTGCGTACTTTATCTGCCTAAGCACACAAAATGGTTGCTCTCTTTCTTTCTTTCTATGTTTGTTCGCTATCTCCTCCGAAGATACCGGACCGATTAAATTGTATGATGGCTTAAAATTTTGCTAATTTTTAGACTAAGATCGTAGGCCGGTTTTTATTTTCAAAAAAAGTACGAAAAAGTTTAAATTTAAATAAACCTTTAAGCAGCGGATCGGAGCATCTGTCGCCGTGGGTTATGGTGTGACAGCTGCTGTGGCCGTGTGCTATTAGCTCGGGTGATTCAGTATGTTCATATATCATTACAGTAGCGCGTTATTTGAACAACAGAGGTTGGCGCAAGGGTACAGTGCTCGCCTGAAATTTACCTGAATACGTTTGCGGATAAAATAGTATATGTTATTAGGAGTAAAAGTGACTTTATGTGGCTTAGCTGAATTATTTGCCTCACTAACGTTCGGCTAAATAAACTTCAGCTTCGCCACATAAAGTATCACTTTTACTCCTAATAACATAATCTACTATTTTCTACAAAATCCAAATAGGGCTATTAAAATTTGGTCACATGTGATGCAAAGTTTATTTGTTTTTGACCCTGTGTAATGTAACTCCATAAAATAACTATTTTTGAAAACGCAGTTTGTGTCTAAAAGTAATACACGTTATTTTATGAAGTTACATTATACAGGGTCAAAAACAAATAAACTTTGCATCGCATGTGACCAAATTTTAATAGCCCTATTTGGATTTTGTAGAAAAACACACATTTAATATGGCGCTACTTTAAAGAAAATGTGTCTGGAATAAAGCATTGTCAAAACTAAGAAGTTTTATGTAGGTTGCGTTGAGTCTTACTTTGCAACAGTGGAGCAATTTAAAAAAAATGGGCAAAAAATCGAAATTACAATTAATACAACTAAAATTTTGCATATGGGCTGAAAATTGCATTTAGAAAACCTTTTTCTCATAACTTTTTTCGATATTTTGAGATATAACCCCACTTTTGAATTTTTTTGAAAAAAAAAATAAAATTTGACAGATTATTTTATTCGTAGAGATTTCAACCAATCAAAAGGCTGGATTTAGTTAAGTTATCTTGTATAATTTCGATTATACAAAATCGATTATACTATGGTAACTTCACTAGGCAACGCAATACATAACTTTTGTCTACTTGATGTTATTTTCATGGAGATGACTTTCAGCTAGGTTAATTCAAACAAATCGAGCTGCCAATAAAATATTTATTTGTTCCTACTATTAAAATTTACTCACAAAATAATCAAATCGAATACAATGCGTACTTCGAACAGGTTATACGTCTCAAACTTCCTGCACAATAACAAATCGTGTCAGTTTGACAGAATAATCCTCCCGCTGACGCGGTCGGACTATTTAACCTGTCAAACTGACACTCTTTTATTATTGTGCAACAAGTTATCGACATATAACCCGATAATATCGAAGTACTTATAGTATTACTTCTGATAATGCGAATGACGTGACTACTATTTTTACTTCCTTTTACTACTATAAAGGAAGTATTGGATTCACCCCAAAAATTCGAAATTGAGTTTTCAACAAATCTTCACGTATTAGAGTCGAACCCAAAAAACATATTTTTTTTCATTGGTCTGTCTGTCTGTGTGTCTGTCTGTCTGTGTGTCTGTGAACAGAATATCTCAAAAACGAAAAGAGGTATGGCATTGAAACTTCATATATAAGTTTTGTGAACTATGTAGATGAGACAGCAAGCTTTTGAAGAAAATCGCATAATCGGAAGTAGGTGTTTACTCTTGTGATTTTTCAGTTTTTTTCGATTTTTTCAAAAACGGCTCTAACGATTTTTTTTAAACTTTACATTTTTCTTACATTTTTAATGTGTATTGATGTGAGATAGGGGATTTTCCAGTTGAATACTGGGTTTCTTTTGTTTTTTTTTCTATTTTTTTTATTAACTCCTATTTTAAATAAAACACCCGGTATATTATTACATTTTTGAATTCACCTTAAAATTCTAGAGAAAATTTGTGTCTTCAACTAACACTCGATTTTGTACCGTTTTTGTAGAATTTGTAATTTTTGAAAATTTTTAACAAATGGTTAAAAATTAAAAATGAAATTTTTGACTAATTATAAGATCACTGTAAAAGGAAGTTGTGTGAGTGTATCACACCAGATTTTTTTGGTTAATTTTCATCTCGATCAAAGCACAAATTGATGCCAAAGTCAAACTTCGAAAAAAGCTATTAATAAAAAAAAATCCCATATGATGCGGACTTTACTGGTCACACTGTACATGTTGTATATATACTTTGTATTGTTTGTATTAGCTTCTGATTTACTTCTTTGTTCTCCAAAGCTTGCCATATTTTTTGTCTGTTCACTCTTTCGAAGGCCTGGGATAAATCTATGAAGCAAAGGTACAATTTTCTGTCTTTAGTTGTTAGTTTTTCCGTTATTTGGCGTATTGTAAAGATATGGTTCTGCGTTCCTCTGTCAGCCCTAAACCCAGCTTGTTTACATGTTAGTAAAATAAGTATGTGAACAGAATTTTTCTTTTCAATATTATATTATATTATTACCAATAATTTAAAATTGCTTATGCGCTTGCGTAACAAAGCTAAATCTAGATTTAGAAAATCTAAAAATCCTGTACATTGGAATTACTATAAATCACTTCGCAATTTAACAAATTCCACTTTACAGCGCGAAAAGAAAGCATATTTTAGACATAAATTTAGTAATTCAGATTCTAAAATGATATGGAATGAATTGAAAAACTTACAAATCACTAATTCAGATATTGCTATAATTCCGTCTCGCCTAGGTAATGTAAATGAAATAAACAATTATTTTATAAATAGTATTCCTAAGCAGAGTTGCGATCCAAATTTGATTAACTATTATAATTCTAATACTGCTAACAATATCGAAAATAGTTTCTATTTTAGGACGGTTTCAATCGAAACTGTAAGCAAAATATTAAGTGAAATAAAATCTAGTTCTTACGGAATTGATGGTATAAATATTAGAATGATCGCACTCTGTCTTCCTTTTTTATTAAAATATATAACGCACATCGTAAATAGCTGCATATTGGAGAATGTTTTTCCTGAAGCGTGGAAGAAAGCACTGGTTGTACCCTTGCCTAAATGTAATCAACCCGATACCTATAAAGATCTTCGACCAATTAGCATTCTGCCGGTTATTTCTAAAGTGCTAGAAAAAATCATGAATGCTCAATTACGTGAACACTTACTAGCATACGGATTAATTCCGGAATGCCAGTCTGGATTTAGATCTGATCATAGTTGCACATCTACCTTGTTAAATGTCACCGACGATATTTAAGGGCAACTGATTCGGGGAAAATTACTATCCTAATCTTACTAGATTTTAGTAAAGCGTTTGATACGATAAGTCATTCTCTTTTACTATCTATACTTCATTATATAGGCTTAGCTCCTGATGCAGTCGAATTTATAAATAACTATTTAACAAACAGAAGCCAATCCGTTAAAATTTCGCATACTATTTCAAATCCGCTAACTTTGTCTTCTGGTGTTCCGCAAGGGTCCATTCTTGGCCCCCTACTCTTTATTATTTATTCATCTCAAATTGTCAAATGTGTAAAACATTGTGATTTAGATATGTATGCTGATGACATTCAGATTCGCTATTCCTTTAAATTTGAAAACCTGCATCAAGCTCTTGCACTTATTAATAATGATTTACATCAACTTAGTAATATATCCCGTAGTCATTGTTTAATACTGAATTCTAGTAAAACTACTGCACTTCTATTTGGTAACAAAAACGATGTTTCAAGAGCACACGATTTAATTGATTTGTATGTAAACAGTGAAAAAATTGCTCTTGCCACTCAAAGTAAAAATCTAGGTCTAATTATAGATAACAGCTTCAGATTTAAAGGACAAATCAATTCTTATATACAGCGTGCTTATGCGAAATTGAAAGTTTTGTATCCTCATAGGAATTACTTACCCAAAAATATAAAAACAAACCTGTGTAATACATTAATTCTGTCACAATTTTCATATTGTTCTCCTGTTTATAGTCCTTGCCTTGACAGCAGTGACCAAACTCGAATTCAAAAAGTGCAAAATTCCTGTATTCGTTTTATCTTCGGTTTGCGTAAATACGATCATGTATCACACAAACTTCAGGTACTAAAGTGGCTTAACATGAGAAATCGCTTTATGCTTCAAACCGCATTCCTATTTCATAAAATAGTTACGTCTAAGCGTCCACCGTATTTATATAGACGAATATCTTTCAGAACTGATGTCCACAATTTAAATATTAGAAACAAGGGACTTATTACTCCACCCCTCCACAGGACTGCACTGTTTCAGAGATCCTTTTCATTTAATATATACAAATTATACAACTCTATTCCTAATGCATACAAATCCCTTAACTCTCTTGCCTTTAAAAAATGTATGTATTTATATCTTTTCGGAAGTCAGTAGACATCTACTTCTTTCTAATTTATTATTTATGTCATTTATGTTGTGTATAAATATTCAGAACCTGCCCATAATCAGCGACAACGTATACGATTACTATTTTTAGTTTTAGTTATAGTGCTTATGGTTTTTTTTTTAGTAATATTACACTCACGTAATTATATTATTTTATTTCCTTTATTGCAAGGTTTAAGTGGAAGAGCAGATGGTAGCTTGTTACGCATCTGAACTTCACCTTGGGGTTTTTCCCACTAATAATTATTAATTAATTTTTCTCATGTGTTATTTGTTTATATTTGTTGTTGGGAAAAATAAAGACATATTATTATTATTATTATTATATCTGTATTGCGAAAAAAACTCAATTTTGAGAATTTTAAGACATCTATACGAACTTTCCAAGTATTTATCAAAAATCTCAATTCATATAACACAAGTAAATAAATACAGTGTAAAAGACTTTTGGATCTTTAAAACTAAACTTCCACAAGATCATGTATTATTTTCTCTTTATGTTGTTTCATTATACAGGGTGTCAGGAAAGTTAACCGTGTCACTTCTAGAGATGCGAAGGGACGCTATATGGAGTCAAAAAGTCCTAATCCATTTTTTGCTTAGAAGCATAGTTTTCGTAAAAACGAATGTTGAAAATTAAAATGAAAAAGTTGAGAACTGCTGTACTTTGCCTTAAATCATAGGCGAATAAATATACTGCTCCAAATGAATTAGGGATCAGTTTTATATTTTCTATTACTTTATACAGGATGCACAGATTTGAATGAAACTTTTAGTGATTATCTATGGACTAACACAGTATTTATTAAATACGGAAAATTAATTCAAAAACAAATAACAAGGTTCTTAAGTTAACATTAACAGAAAACGTACAAAATTAAAGACCGCAAAAAATAAAGAAAACTGCCCAGAATTCTTTCTGGCATTAAAGCTAGTAACGGGTATGACCTCCCCTCGCAAGTAAGACACTTCGACACCTGTTACCCATACTGTTGATGAGATTTTGAAATCGCTCTTGTTGTATTTGTTCCCATTCCTGCACAAGACGATTTCTGAGATCATTTACGTTTTGAGGAGGTTCTCCTGCTCGAATCCGTCGTTCTAGTTCGTCCCAAGCATGCTCTATGGAGTTCAGGTCAGGATTGTAAGCCGGTCAGTCCATAGTGTGAATATTATGGGCATTCAGGTACTCTTGAACAATTCTTGCAGAATGAGGGCGGGCGTTATCCTGTTGATAAATGAACCCTTGACCATGATTTTGAGCATACGGTCGAACGTGAGGTTGCAGAATGTCATCGATATAGCGTTGAGCTGTTAGAGAGCCCCCTACTACAATGACAATCTCAGTGCGGCCATTCAAAGATATTCCACCCCATACCATAATAGAGCCTCCTCCAAAATGCAGGCTTTCTTGCACCATATTGTCTGCGAATCTCTCACCTTGCCTTCTGTAGACTCTTATACGACCATCACAGTAGAAAGTCAAAAGTCAGCAGTAACTGCAACTGCAGTAACCAAAAATATAAAAACTAAAGGATAGCGATGATTTATAAACTGATCCCTAATTAATTTTGAGCAGTGTATCTAGAGGTCTCGAGTATATGACAAAGTGAATTCAATCTAAACCCAGTGGGAGCCTTTCGAAAGATGGCACTGTCAGTTATTTCCAATACTACTTGCAGTTGACCAAATACACTTTCAGTACGCAGATTTTCTACATCATTTACCTGGTCCACCTTAACGCTCAAGCAGGTAGAAAGGCCCCTACTGGGCTACTGCCTTAACAACATATACGGTAAGAATAAGGTGTTATTATGGTATTGTTAGGTGTAGAAAAAAAAAAGAAATTTGCAAGCGTAGGTAATTTTTATAACACCGTTTATAATTGCACAAACAATAGTAGGTACATCTAAATGATTTAATCTATAAGGCCTTAACCCACACTTAAAGATACATACGCTCTTGGTGGCTGTTGCTTAGTCGTTAGATCATCTTGATAAAGATTTTGCAAAGTAAACCGATTTAATTATATTTACCTCCGGAATTTGAAACCCACTGCTTGCATCTTTCTTTATCTTTTACAGGAAAGCAAAACATGTGGATACCTGGATCGGTTCGTTGGCTTTTCTCACAATTATTTCCCGGGGGACGCATGTTTAAATAATACTATTTAAAATAAAGTTTATAATACACTAGGAAAGTTTATAATACACTAGCAAAGTTTAATTTGCATATGTTCGAAGGCACTAACTGTTAGCAACGTTTGTGACCTAAATGACTTCAATGTCAGGTTTAATTTTGCAGTGAGAAAGGACATCCGTAGGTGCTTGAGTTCTCATTCAGTTAATAATGCTGACAGGACGTAGCGCGGTGATTGTTACGACATTGTGGCCGACGGTGGCGCCGTCGTTAGAACGGCTCCCACACTACCCCATAAAATGACGTCGCCTGCGTACATATACAAAGCCTGCCAGCTAACCTGTTTTGACATTTATTGCAATAGTTCACATTTTGCTCATTGGCGCTAGTTGACACAATTTGACGTTTCAAATTTGAAAACTTGTGTTTGGTTAAAAAAAATTTAAAAATGTCTTTTTGTATTCCTTCGTGTGGAAATAGGTTAAGAAAAATTTCTCCTATCACGAATTTCCATCAAATATGGAAAATTTTTGTAGCTGGATAAAGGCTATCACGCAAGGGAAAAATATGAAAGGTAGGTACGAGTGATGTGGTGGATAAAAAACCTGCATAAACATTTGGACATTCATTCTTCTTCGTTTCGTATGTGGTCCCGTAAGCTTATTCCTAACACAGCCCTTTCAATCGCTCTTTGTGTTGTTCTCAGATAATTAGGCCATCAAAATCTCCTAAAATTATAATGTATTTGTACGAAACTACACAATAATCATGTATCTTTTTCTTACAGAAATTTTTAATTAGTTCGTTACTATATTATCTATTAAAGCGTCAACTAGACAAACACGCAAACTATTCACCGTCGCCTGCGATGATCGTACCCGTAATTTAAAACACTGAACTCACGCTTAGATTACGCCATAATAACGCTTTTTACGTGGATTTGCTATCATTTTCTTGACGATTTTGAATTGGCACATGTTATAACCAATCTATGTTTGTGATCTGTCAGACGGTGTCAACCAGCGCCAATTTCATGAAGTAGTCGTAATTTGCATATTACCGGCATTCGGCTAGCTGGCAGGCTTCACTAAGACGCGGTTTTTGTTAATCAACGCAGGCGACGTAAAATGAATACATGGGTCAGACTTCTAGATATTTTTTCGCCTATGCTTAAATTGGAGGCTTGACGCAGTGTCTTGAGATAGGTTGGGAAAACAATTGTCACATATGCCGTCTATATACATGGTAATTTATTAGCTTTTATCTACGACAGTGTGTAAAATTGCCTTTTAGTTGGCAGTTTTAAGTTTGTAAAACGACTGCTCAATAACATGTTTTCATTAGTTTACGTCGTCAGTAGTTACGTGTTTAAAAGATTTAATTAGGCACGTTATCAGTAGCAACGTGTTTTAAAATTTTTAAAACACCCAAAATTACGACCGGTTGCTGGTAATCCTAAGTTACATTAAAAAATATTTTTTATATTTACTGTGTTTTCTAGATTCTATCGTAGATAAAATATTGTACGATACACATGCGTAAAGCATCTTTAGTCACTCGCGGGGCTTAAAACTCTCGCTCACTCGCGTTTTAACTCTACCCCACTCGTGACTAAAGAGTAGCTTTACGCACTTGTATCGTAAATTACTATTAGAACACTTAAAACGGTGTTTGATAATTTTAAATACCACAATGAAGACAAAATATTGACGTACTCACAGACCCAACGTCACCAGAACACCATACACAAAAATCATATCAGCATACTCCTGCAAGGTGTATATTTTTACTACAAAAGTCAAACACGCAATTATTTATTACATTGACATTTAGTGGAGTAGATCTGGGTTTGGAAACGAACTCTCTCTTTTCGAATTTTTTTTTTGATCTTATAGAGTCGGGGTCCCTCTTTCAGATGATCACTATGGGAAGACTATCGGAGGCGCGAAAAGGGGGGAAATTACCGTTCAAAGATATGGGGAAACGGGTTTTTCGGAATAACTCACTGAGTTTCATCCCAATCGGAACAGTTTATAGGAAATAAAGAGCTCGCAAATACAAACAAAATGAACTTTGATTGGTCGAAATCGGTCCAGCGGTTCGCGAGATATTGCGTTTTGAAGGTCGAAAAACTGCGCCCGGAATTTCGCCGCGGCGGGAACCCTCCGCGGGCCGTTTTCGCGTTTTTCGCGGGGAAGATATTGACATACCGACTTTATTTTTTTGCCCTGTTAGATAATCACAATCAAAATAGTTTGTTTAAATTTCAAGTCGCTAGGTCAATTAAGAGGGGTGGGGGAGGCAAAACAATAAAAAAACTTTGATCGGGGCGAACTTTTTTATTTATTGGCCAATCCGGGTCATTCAAACTGGAAAATCTTTGTTAATTTTTTCGCTACAAGATTAGTGGGGAGTAACCAAGATTTTCGCGAAAATGGGGAAATGACGGGCAATTTTTCAATTTAGAAAATTTTATTTCTTTATTTTCGCGGTGAAGGAGTGGAGTGGGAGACAATTTTTTTTGTCACCAGATTGCATTTTTTTCCCTTGAAAATGAGCCCCCTAAGAACTCGGTAAGACAATTATTAGGGAGGGAAAGAGGTGAACGCGTTTTGCTCTGTAGAAGGGCAAGGGATAGGGCTAGCGACTTCGGACAGGGTTCATTCTCAAGGGAAATCAATTCTTTTTTATGGTTTTTTTTATCGGGAAGCGCTATCTTGATTAGGGGCTGCACGCGCGCGTGATATGATTATCAGGAGTTCCCGCTCACAGGTACACACAGACGAGAAGAGCGTGAATATGTATTTGTAAGAGAGTAGAGAGAGGAGAAGGAGCGCTAGGCTCCGCTGCTGGCATCTCGCGCTCGCCGTGATAAACATATCACCTGCGCGTGCAGCTTCTAATCAAGATAACGCTTCACGATAAAAAATAATGAAAGGGAATTGATTACCCTTTAGAATGAGTTCTGCCCGAAGTCGCTAGCCCTATCTCTTGCCCTTCTACAGGGCTAAACGCGTTCACCTTTCTCCCTCCCTTAATAATTATCCTACCGGGTTCTTAGGAAACTAATTTTCAAAGGAAAAAAATTGCAATCTGCTGACAAAAAAAATTGTCTCTCACTCCACTCCTTCACCGCGAAAATAAAAAAAATAAAATTTTCTAAATCGGAAAATTCCATTTCCCCATTTTCGAGAAAATCATGGTCACCCCCGACTAATCTTGTAGCGAAAAAATTAACGAAGATTTTTCAGTTTGGATAACCCGGATGGGCCAATAAATAAAAAAGTTCACCCTGATCAAAGTTTTTTTATTGTTTTCCCTCTCCTTCCCTCCTAATTGACCTAGCGACTTGAAATTTGGACAAACTATTTTGATTGTGATTACCTAACATAGTCAGGACTAGATTTGAGAAAAAGGCTTCCGTTACGAGTCTAGAAGCAAATCATATTACTTTTGAGTTAAATATGTTTTCTAGCTAATTTCACCTCGCTGAATCCGAAAATGCCTGTTACCAACTCGAAATCCTGACCGTAAGTGAGATATTCAACATTTTCGCTATGTGTATGTAAGCATAGAGCTCGGTATTTACAGATCCTCATGCATGGGTCGGACTCTTTTCTGCATCGGCACTGGTTCGTCCCTAGTCCTGCGACCACGAGTTTCCTCCTTGAAACAAGATTTAGTCTGAATGCCATACATTTGGTATGTTTGGATGTCTAATTCGCTGCGCCAGGCTAGCGTAAGCGCCCAACGTTGCAGTGTGCGTACCTATATTTTGCGTTATACCCAAAATTCTACCTGAAGCACTCTTGCAAGTGCCGACAAACCACTCTTGTGCGTGATCCGGGTCTACTTGTGCAAACTTCTTTTTGCTTCGCAGCACCCCAAAATCTCCAGCAAGAAATTTTGCTTCCACTTCTGCAGGTAACTGATGCATTTGAGCGTTGTATACACTCAATGACTTTAGATAGTTTATATGTCCGTACCGTATGACAGCATTTCAGGAAGAGAGTACAGAAAACATTGCCGGTCTCCACAACGGATTCCTCTAGTAAACACGAGAAAGATTAGCACCATGTCGATGTAGCTTAACCACAGACAAAAGTTTTTGTCATCTTCACTGCGCTTCTTCAAAAAGTCTATTAAATACTCTTGGACTCTTGATGAATGCAAAAAGGCTCTTAAATAAATGGTATTCCCTGCTGCTTTCTTGAATTCTTCAGCTACTTCAAAATCATTTTTTCCAGCATGCTCAAAATCTGTGGGTACAATATTCTCCACAATGCTCGGAAGGTAAGTTTGTGTACTCGCATTTCCTTAGCTTAAGCTTTGCTATCCAAAACTTTTCTTATTGAGCCCTCTGCAAGGAAACCACCCTCATGCCACAACTCTGCCAGGCCACTTATGTGAAGTCCACCCATTCTCAGTAGTTATATCTTTAGTGCATTCTGTATATTCGAGTATTTCTCGAGAACGCCAGAATGCACGCGGGGAATATTGCAAGACTATTCCTCGAAGAAATGTCATTCTTTGTATACCACACTATTCATTTTTAAAGAGTTTTCAGTTTTCTTTCTGAAATTTCTTGTGTACCTAGCTAGTTTGCTTTTCTTCCCGCAAATACTCGCTATTGCACTTGTGTAAATACCCGGGTATTGCACTAGTGCAAAATATTCGATGTATTCGACTCTGATTGGTTCAAATTTTGAAAATTGATTGATGGGATTGGTTTATATTATCTGAGGGAAATAGTCAAGATTATACGCTCCTTGAAAATATCAGAGCTTGCCTGAAGCTCAACAAGCTTACAATACAGGGTTTGATCCGTAGTCAGTACAACATACTTTTCTCCAAGTCCATCTGCTACTGCTATGCACCTCTTGAGGACGGTACTAAGAGTCGTTAATTCATGCACCGGATTCAAAATAATTGGCATGAGTCCAACAGCAAATTTAGCAACTGTCATTATTGCATTTTTTGCATTAAATTCCGTCCATTCAATGGTTTCTTCGCACTCAGCTCTCGATATTGCAAATGCCAAGTCCTCTAACCTTGAATCTAATACAATTTTTTTTATTTCAGAAAAATCTGATGAATCAGTTGATTGGAGTCCGACCCATGCATGAACATCTGTAAATTCCGAGCTCTCTGCTTAAATACACATAGCGAAAATGTTTTTTAATACTTGTTTTTTCTTAGCTTAAAAATTTATTAAAAATTAATAAATGATTTTACTGACTCCAAATGCTATTTTCATGTATACGGGTGTGATCCTTGCCTTCAAAAACTTATACTTTTCTGTTTAAATTACCTTTATACGTCTTAGGAGGCGGAAAATGTGTCAATTTCCGGTTTTTGGCCGCCATGTTGAATATCTCACTTACGGTCGAGATTTCGAGTTGGTAACAAGCATTTTCGGATTCAGCGGGGTCGAATTAGCTAGAAAACACCTTTAACTCAAAAGTAATATGATTTGCTTCTAGAACGTCACTTTTTCGAATTCTTGTCTTGACTAAACAGGGAAAAAAAATAAAGTCGCTAGGTCAATATCTTCCTCGCGAAAAACGCGAACACTGCCCGCGGAGGGTACCCGCCGCGGCGAAATTCCGGGCGCAGTTTTTCGACCTTCAAAACGCAATATCTCGCGAACCGCTGGACCGATTTCGACCAACCAAAGTTCATTTTGTTTGTATTTGCGAGCCCTTCATTTCATCTCCTATAAACTGTTCAGATCGGGATGAAACTCAGCGAGTTATTCGCGAAAAACCAGTTTCCCCATATCTTTGAATGGTAATTTCCCCCGACTCTATGAAATCACAAAAAAAAAATTCGAAAAGAGAGAGTTCGTTTCTCGGGTTTTTTTTCGCCAGATCTACTCCACTAATTAATTGACAAAAGAAAACATCAAAAACACAAAAACGCAGTAGATACCATACAGCGGTTCACAAAATTTCCGGTACCAATTTCAACAGTGAATTCTGAAGAAATTATGCTTCTAAGCCAAAAATGGATTAGGACTTTTCGACTCCATATAGCGTCCCCTAACATCTCCAGAAGTGACACGGTTGACTTTTCTGACACCCTGTATACAAATATCCCTATAAATTTAGCTCTAGGTACTATTTATCTATACTGGAATGGAGAGGGAATATTATCAACAAACACAAAACATACATAGCTAAACATGTGTTGACGTTTTTATTGTTAACAACGATAATCCCATCATTGGTTTGGGTATTGCAGTAACTAAATTGTTCACTAACAATATCTAATATTTCAAGTTTGGTTTTGGTTAGGTCTGCTTTACTTTGCAATCCAGAACTTTTCAATTTATTTTTAGCTCTGAAAGCATACTCTCGCTAGCTTACAAACTTAGCTATTATTGCCCTAGCTGTGCTATCCTTTGGGGGAAGTTTCTGCCTGTTTCAAGAAGTGGTTTTTAAAGAATAAACAAACTTTGAATAACAATAGTTACATATTTTCTTCAAAAAGTGTATATGTTTTTTATAATCAACAATAAGTTTAGCAGAAGAGCACATTGTCTGAAGTAACTGTGACATTGTTGAACATGAAAAGGAAGCAAATTAATGTTTTTCAATGTTTAATGCATTTTTTTTGCTAAATGAATGAGCATAACGTATTTCTTTTAAATGAGAATCGCTGCGGTTGGATTATTTGGAAAGATTTCAAATAGTATTGGGCTCTGAACAATCGTGTCTGTGATCTGTAAAAAATAAAAATTATTTCGAAACGTCTAACCCTCGCCTGGTGGAAGTAATTTCAGTTTGCTCAGAAGGCGGAAATGGGTCTCTAGCTACCAGAATTTAATTTTAGTTGTTTTTTTCTACGACTGCTCTGAAAATAGCCAAAAACACTCCTAACTGAAAATTTTACATTCCACACAGCGTGCGACAGCGTTGTCGCACGCTCAAAAACTGCGTATATTTTATATTTAGGCGGCGACTTGCAGTCGTAGAAAAAGTATAGTGTGCAAGACGTGTGAAAAGCACTTTGATGCTGGTGCTTTATACGCTTGCGTCTAACGGTGCAATGCTCAACTTTTCCCGGATTGGGGTTACAGAGTTGGAGTGCCCTATTATCAATTTAGAATCACCACATTTTTTTCACTTCTAATAAATACTTGCACATGATAAATATAATTATTAAACTTTTATTGTTATTGACCTGCAGACTAAAAAAAGGTAATAAATTCGACTAGTATTCTCTGAGTGTCGTTTATCAGATCTTGGTTATGTTGCTTTTCCACTGCTTTTTCTCATATCGTACTTCCATAAAGCATTATTGACTGCACTACTGCGTTTAGCAGCCTTCCCTTGTTCTCTCCCCCACCTCCGAATTTTGGCATAATTGGTGCTAGTGATGCTGAGGTCTTCCTCGCTTTGCTGATCGTTACACGTAAGTATTCGATGTAGTTCAGGCTTTTATCTAGCGTTATTCCCAGGTATTTGACGCTGTCCTTGGGTTCTATCTGCACTCCGCCTATCATAAATTTGACTTCTTCTTTCAGTCGTTTCCTCCCCATTAACAAGACCGCTTCTGTTTTCTGGGCGGCCAATTCTAATCGATTATCTTTCAGCAATTTTTTCACAGCCCTCATCACTTCACTTGTGGTTTCCACTAATTCCGCTTCCGTTTTCTTGATGATTACTGCCACCAGGTCGTCTGCGTACGCTATGATCTTAGCACCTTCCGGTAGGTTTAATTTCAAGATGCCATCATACATCACATTCCATAGGAGTGGTCTCAGTATGGATCCCTGTGGTACCCCTCCTGCTATTTTGTATACTTTCCCATTTTCGTCAATTATTGTCCTCTTGCTGAGGTAGCTAGCTATTATTTCTCGAAGATATTTAGCCACTTTGCTTCTTCTCAGATCTTTCATTATTAGACGCCATGACACTGAATTGAAGGCGTTTTTAACGTCCAACGTTATGAGGGCGCATATTTCTCTCGTTTTCCGGGTCTTCCTCATCTCCTCTTCTTCCGTGTGGACCACTTCTTTTATTGTGTCTACCGTAGATTTACTCTTTCTGTAGCCGAAGTGTCTATGTGATAGGTCCTTTTTACTTTCTATTTCTTCTACCAGTCTTGCGGCTATTACCTGTTCTGTCAACTTGCCCATCGTGTCTAGCAGATACAGCGGCCTATATGCTCTTGGTTCGTCTTCGTCCTTGTTAGGCTTTTTAATCAGTAGCAATCTCGCCTTTTTCCATTCCTCTGGAAATTCTCGTTTTTGAAGTATTTCATTCATTATCTTCGTCATGCACTCTGGTGTTTCTTCCACCATCAGCTTGACTATTTCGGAAGGGATTCCATCTGCGCCTGGTGCTTTTTTTTACTTTCATCTTTCTTGCAGCTTTGTTCGCTTCTTCTATCGTTACCTCTGGTTTGTCTTCTCCTCTTTCTGGTAGCCAGTGAACGTCTCCTTGTTTTAGGAATAGTGTGTTAATTACTTTTACTCTCATTTCATCTGGCATTGATAGTGGTTTTGGTCGGATTTTCTTCCTTTCCTTTTTGAATACGAAGTCTTAATTCTTTCCTACTCTGTTTGCAGGCCTCTTCTGTGCTCTGGATGTTCGCTTCTGTTTCGTTGCGCGCCCTGCTTCTAGTCACTTGCTTTCTGAGTTTAGTGCATTCCATCCTTAGTCTGGCAATTTCATTCGTCCACCAGTATACTCCTTTTATTTTCATGCTCTGTGTCTTTTCTTCATCGAGGCATCACATGCTTTAGATATAGCTTGCATTAGTTGTGGGATCTCTAGCTTACTTTGATTTTCTACTTTCATCTTCAGTGTCTGTATAAGTAGATCTTTGTTTAGCCCCTCTGTGTGCCATCCGCGTCTTCCTTGCTCGTTATAGTCTTCATTCTTGTCTGCTTCTAGCTCGTATTTTATGTACTTATGCAAGCTAAGGGATTCTACTTCTAATACTCGCCAGTTTAGAACCTTATTCGCACACCACCAATCTATTTTTGGCAGTCCATAGTCTTTTACCTCGTGCGTCTTCTCTTTGTGACCCCCACTCTGGGGACTTTGCATTCCAAGCTCCTGCGATGATTATTTTCCTCTCCATTCTTCGGATATCGTTCTCTATTTTTTGTATATATCTTTCGAAGTCTTCTAAATCGCAGTTCTGCGATATATAACATGAGATTACTCTCCATTCTCCTACATTTATCCAGCAGTATCCGTTCCTTTTTTTCGTTCTGCCTATTCTCAGATTTTGGTTTAATATTTTAATGGTAGTGTTCCAGTTTTTATCCGCTACCCATGGTCCTTCCTTTTTGATCAGTCTTACTTACATTGGATTCGCTAATGATGATTATATCTGATCCCTCTCTAGCTGCGGTTGCTTCCGCCACATCGTGTGATGCTACACTTCTTCCAACATTAATCTGTAGTATTTTAATATTTTGTCTATGTCTGTTGTTGTCATGGGGCGTCCGAGGTCACCCATGTCTCGCTACCTGTGGGTTAGGCATCAAAGACTTCGCTGTCCGGGTCTTCTCTTTTGATACCCTTCATGTTTTCTGTTCTCTGTGTATCATCATTTGCTAGCACTATAGTAGTTCGTCTTCTTGTTTTCTGTCTTGTTTTTTCCTCTTTTCTGAGTTGTTCCTTGTATTTGGGACACTTTGCTCTGTCTGCTCTGTGCCCGTCTATTAGGCAAGCAATGCAGTGATCTTTGTTTCTGCAATCTTTGCCTTTGGGATCATCTCCTCCGCATCTGAAACAATTGTTCATTCGATTGGGTCCTTGACATTCCTTTAGTTTATGTCCAAATTCCAAGCAGTTATAGCAGCGTCCTAGTTGTATTTTTCGTCTAATACGGCATGCCGTCCACCCTATTTTAATATTACCGAGTTCTAATATTTGCTCCCCTGTTCTTTTGGTCGTTGCTATAGTCGCAGTTCGGTTTCCTGTCTTGTTTTCTCTAATCATGTCCATCTTGATGGTGTCTGTGGGTTTTCCTCTAAGAGCCGCCTTCAGGGTATTTTTAATATCTTCTTCGTCTACTGTTATATCGATGACTAGTATAGGGATCTTAATCTCATTCGTTTTTCTTGTGTCTTTTACGTTTTCTATTTTCTTTGTTATTTCTTCCTTCAGCTTGTTTGCATCTTTTCCATCTCCTTTGACTTCTATCTATCACATTTTTACATGATTTCCTGTATATTGATACCCCATTGCCGGGTTTGCTCTAGTGTGGATCCTGGCGTCCATATCCTTCCTTCCTTTGTCTACAAGGAAATCCTCTGCCCTCGCACTGAACAAGCTTCGTGGTGGCTATTTCCTACGACCCTGTACCCCTTCCAGAAGGCACGGCCGCGGATACCCTTCAAGGCAGTGTTCCAGCAAAGGGTCCTTCCAGGCTCGGGAGCTCCAAAGTCTCACCTGGTAGAGTGTCCGTGTCATGCCAGGGTTGTCAACATCATGGTGCATTCATATGTGGTCTAGGAACCTAATCATTGGCCATGTTCATTGCGATCTGTCATCATCCATCCGGGTATTACCGCAAGCCCACTGGTCGGCGTTGGCGCCCCGGGTAGCATCCGGTCATGGCCTCCTTGGCCCGTTTCCAGTATACTCCCGCGGCGATTATCCGAGTATCCACCAGTCCTCACCCATGGGGCTGGTGTCCGGATGGACCTCGTGTCGGATTGTTGTTTTGTTGGCGTTGGTTTTTTTATCAAGGTTTAGCTCCTCTAGATGTGTCGTGTTCTGTACCCCGAAGGGCCCCGGGCATACCTCGAGGAGGTTGTGGCTCTTCACCACGCACGACACTCTTGGGTAAAGAGAGGTTATTGGAGACGCATCGTCTACCCCTGTGTGTAAACACACCGTGCTCTTAGCTGTTGATCTACATGTGTTTTTTTACTTCTACATAGTTGTTTTACTTCTTTTCTAGACTTGTTATAACTTAAATTTGTTTAATTTTCCGGGGTAAATTTCAATTGCCTGTCTACATTCATTATCAAACTAAGCAGCTCTCGTCTTCTTCTAGTAGCCTTTCAGATGCTTTTAATATGGCTTTTTCCAAACTTTACCACGTCCCTTCAATGTCTTGTATTTCCAGCTGATTATTTAATTCCTGTTCTAGAGTGCATCTATATTGTTGGATAGCTTCCTTGTCAAACAACTTATCTTTATCATATTTTCTCTTATTTTTTCTTCTCTTCGTTATACTCTTTGGTCTTATTTGTTTCATTTTGAATTTAACTAGAAAGTGGTCATAATTCGCATCGGCCCCTCTATAACATCTGACGTGCTTAATATATTTTGCATCCCTTGTTTCCACCAAAACATGATCAATTTGGTTGTAAGCTCTGTCATCTAGCGACATCCATGTGTCTTTATGTATGGTTTTATGTTGACAATTTAATGCATACACTAAAAAATCCCATAAGCCGCGGTTTCTTTGTAACTATGACAGCGGCAAAAGTTTGCCTTAACTTTTCCAGTGACAAAACGGAACCTAACTTTTAAAACGGTCTAATTCTAGTAAGCCTAGCAGAGTTGCTAAGGACCGACGACGGTGCGGTTCTTAGTTTTCTCGCCTTGATTGTTAATTTAGTGATTTCTAAATGACCTAATATGCAAATTAAATATGTATTCATTAAATTGTCGTACCGAATTACACTCAAACTTTTTTTTTATTGAAGTAAACTTAACATTTATAATTCGAGTTTCCTTGCCTTTAGGCAATTCAACTCAAAAAACTGCCAGAAAAAATTACTCGTCCTTCGGACTCGTAATTTTTTCAGTGGCAGTTTTTTTCGTTAAATTGCCAAGCAAGGAAATTCTCATTAAAATGTCAAGTTTACTTCGACAAAAAAAAGCTCTCGTGTAATTATAAGTGAAAATATGTCGACATAATCCGCAGATTCCTTTCTATACCAAATTTGATCACTTTTTATAATTTTCATTGTTTTCGGGGTGTTGACTATGGTTTTATATAGTTGGATTATATATGTTTTCTTTCCCTAACTTGGCGTTACAATCCCCAATTACTAGTTTTATATCATTGGCTGGTAATGGTCGATACAGTTTTTCTACTTCCTCGTAATAAACTTCTTTTTCATCTATGTAGGGGCGTGTACAACTTATGTTTCTACAAGTTCCTTTTACTCTTAGACTACATAACCTATCAGAGATATGTTTGAAATCTAATACCAGTTGCTTTTGCTCTTTTTCTTTTTTCGTTCCATTGGTGTCTTTATTTGACAATCAGGTTTATGATTCCCATGTTATGTTTGTGCTATCTGCTTTCTTACTAATCCATCCACGTTGCTATCCCAAACCCAGACCTACCCATTTCTAATATAATTTTGATAACCCACTTTAGTCGTTATTCCTTTCTGTGTTTCTTCCCGAGCTACATTTCTGATTCTAGCTTGTATGTCACACTCATCTCGTGGTAAGTCATGATCTATATAAATGTTTGAACCTTTTAACATATTTGTTTTTCATGATCTCTTGTTTCGTCTCCTGCCCCTGCACTTTTGCGATTACAAATGTGTTGGTATTTCTGGATTTTATTTGCTTGGCCTTTACTATTTTGATGTCAATCTTTAGTTTACTGCTCAACTTTTGTTATTTCTTCGTTTTCCTTTTTTTTGAGTGCATTCTATTCCAGATATTTTTATGTTATTCTTCACTGTTATTATAAGATCTCTCATTTTTTAATTTAGTTCTTCCATATTTGTTCCTTTTTGGGCGGGGTTCTCATTGTCTTCTTACTTTTAGTAAAACTTTCCGGTTCTTCGGATGCTTTTCTTTTCTTGTTGGTGACTTCAGTTGTTGAGCTATCGCTATCATAATGCGTGTTCCACTTGTTTTTAAACATTCTTGCGATTTGCACCTATCGCTCGTTGACCGCAGATCGTGGTCGGGCAACCTTGTTCCAATGCCGTTACAGCACTGCAATATCCGCTCTTATTTATTATATTATACGGCCTATTTTATACTTAATTTATCCTCAAACACTCACGATGCGAAAAATCTCCTCCCAGCTTATTTAGCTTTTCTAAAAAGTTCAGTTGCTTAAATGGAAAGAAATGATGCATTATTGTGAATGGAAAATAAATAAAAAAGAATAAGTGAAGTACGTAAACTGTTAGATTTGCCAAACCATTTTATTTTAAATATTTAAGGCTCATTCTTTGGAAACGGAATTTTGCTTGAATTTCGCTATAGTACAGTCATTTGGTTCTTAAAAAAGAGGTTACCTGGAAAGTTTACCGGAGGTTTTGAAAATGGGTAATTTTATATATTTCGATGTGCTCTTTCCGAATTTCAACTTTGCCACCTCGTATCTTTGCCGATCGCGCCGCCATATTGGAAAAATGGCGCCTAAAAGCAGTTTTTGACAATATCTCCTTTCCGACTCACTTCACGATAAAAACATTTATATGCAAAATGAAACTACGGAAAAATTGCTACAATTTATGTAATAACCCTTTTTTTCGTAAAATCAATAGTTTTGGCGTACGAGCGCCTCAAACCATTATACATCTACGCCAACCCGTGACATTTAATTTTCACTGATTACATTTGTGAATTATAAAATTAACTTAAATCTAAAAACTAGACGCGTTTTTTATCTTGGTATCCCCAGTAGGTCTAATCCATATGCAATTCACTATTCCAAAATTTAGCGCATTCTCCTTCGCTTCGCTGTTCTTAATGGACCAGGTGTTGCGTGTTCATTGTCTTTAGTACCGATCGAAACGTCACAAACCGAAATTTCTTCCACATCATCCGCGATGGGATTATCAGTTTCATCGCAATCCTCTTCGTTCTCGATTTCATCATACGTTTGCTCGAAAATAGTCTCCGTTTCTTCCTCTTCATCGCTATCTTGTAATGAAACTTGCGAGTGATCACAGGTACCACTACAATTTGTGCATATAACGAAGCACTTTAACCCAGCCTTTCTGAATCCACAGGCTTTCTGGCATCTCTTTTAACAAGTTTTCCGGAGCTGGGGGCTCGAGTGTGGTGACAGGAATGAGCCCGTTTTTGTTTTTTTCCATCCCCATGGCTCTGTATTTTGTTAATTATCATACCACTGCTGAACCTGGTGATAGGTTCGGAACGAATGTTGTCGTGGTAGCGACGCAATATTAAATTTACTTTTATATGCTAATGTTGTAAAGCATGCATATCTATAGTTGTTTTTCTACTCCTGTAACTAAAATGCCATTTAACATACTAAAATACACGTCGCTAAGTGACCTTTTAATCATGCCTTCATAACCTATGACTAAAGAGCCTCTTAGTCATGAGCTGAAGTTGGCAACGATGTTTTAGTCATGGGGTGAAGTTAGGTTCAAATAGTATTTGCTTTATTAGCCACAGCCAAAACTAAAATCAAGTTAGTTTTCAACCGTCACTTTGACATTTGTCAAGCATAATTTAACCTAATATAATAAATGTCAAAATTTTAATGAAATAATATGATGTTATATTCTCTAAGTTTATGGTCGTAGAAAAAGTATAGTATGCAACTCGTTTTATAAACTTATTAGTCACTCATTTTATTAAACACTCGCTCCGCTGCGCTTCGCTCGTGATTAATAAAAATCGTGACTAAAATGACGTTTATAAAACTTGATACATAATATACTATTAAAGACATACTTTTCTTACTTTTCACATTACTGTAACTGTATAATTCAATAAGGAAGCGTTCTCCAGATTTAGTAATGATCTCTGGAATCTCTCTCAAATTTTGTCTTCCACATTCCAATGAGACAGTTCTTGTTCCCATCATTGCCCGGGAATTTATTTTGTGACACAGTTGGGATCATTGTCTCGTCAAAAAGTGTGTCTACTGAAGCAGTTTTTCGTGATCGTCGGGATTGCTCCGCATATTTGGTACTACAGTTTGCTACATCTTCCGGATATCCGTCAAATACGATAATGGCATTGGATGTATATTTCGATCCAACGTAGGTAACGTATTTATTGCAAATGGATGAAAACGATTAACCGCGATGCCAAATGACTCGGTGTAATAAGTATCCTCCGTCGATGATATTCATCGTATTTTCAAAATTTATATCTCCAGAATGTTGCTCAAATGCCTTATACATAGAAGGTTTAATACATTTTCGCATGTCTTCGTCATTAAAAAGGGATAATGGAAATGGAGCCAGTTCGTACGTAAGGAAATTTTCAAGTTCCTTTTCAGATTCTTTTGCAATGCACATTCTTTGGAAAGGATTAATCGGGACAATGTCGTCTTCTATCCGGATGCCTGCATTCATAACACAAAGTGATTTTATTCGGTATTTCCGTTTGAACTTTACGGTATAGAAATCGCTGCCAATGATTTTAGAAATGCCAGCACTACCAATTTCTTGAGACATGTGACATTTTTTCTTTTCATCTCCGATAACTCCAGTGCTTATTGACATGATTTTCTTTAATTCTGGAAAAGGTGGATGGTTGCACAACCAATCCATCAGTTTTATTTACGTCGTCATTGTCACGATTAACCCGCGAACTTCTCATTTCGACATGCTGCTCGGAACTGGAAAAATCTACATTGCAAAACTTTTCAACTTCGTTGCAAATATTGTGCAGGAATACTATTCCTAAAGTCCACTTGAAAAGCACGCTTTCCTTGACTCCTCGGCCATGAGTAAGGCCGCCAAGACATTTCATCGTCCTCATCAACGATTGCTCAATTGTCATATCTGACCACGTACCACACCAAAATTTGTCGGAACGTCTAATTGTAAAGTATCCTTTAGTTGTGAAAAGTTCGTATTATTCAGCTGTCATTCTTTCCTTCAAATCAACGCATAGTAAAATATTTATTGTTAGTATAGTTTTTAGATTTAAGTTAATTTTATAATTCACAAATGTAATCAGTGAAAATTAAATGTCACGGGTTGGCGTAGATGTATAATGGTTTGAGGCGCTCGTACGCCAAAACTATTGATTTTACGAAAAAAAGGGTTATTACATAAATTGTAGCAATTTTTCCGTAGTTTCATTTTGTATATAAATGTTTTTATCGTAAAGTGAGTCGGAAAGGAGATATTGTCAAAAAGCTGCTTTTAGGCGCCATTTTTCCAATATGGCGAAGCGAGCGGCAAAGATACGAGGTGGCAAAGTTGAAATTCGGAAAGAGCACATCGAAATCTATAAAATTGCCCATTTTCAAAACTCCCGGAAAACTTTCCAGGTAAAACTACCAAATGACTGTACTACTACAATAAGTAACAAAAAGGATTTCAATTTAAGAATCGATATCAATCTTTTAATAGACATTCAATAGAAAGGTGATTCCTCATGCTAATAGTGGAGGTGTTTTGATACGAAGTAATAAAACTCAATAGTCTTCTCCACGTACATCCAATCAAAACTTTTACTTTGTAAAATATATTTTCGGAACAGAAGCATAACAGAGAACAGCTAAAAGAAGAATTGTCCACGACGCAAAATCAAGTTAAATACTGAAGAAAAAGAAAATCTTGCTTTGAAAGGTTCATTCAACAGTGACTAAATTAAAAATATGTTGATAGAGAATAAAAATCAGAAAAAATGGAGCAGTACTACAGTTGAGATGCACTAAAAATTAAATTTGTTTGTGGCATCTCTGGGTACAAATACTTGTTATAACAGAATTTTCCATTGCCATGTTTAAGGACCCCTCATAGAATAATAGAACACATTCAATTCTTGCCTGGCATATGACAAATTTTTTGCTTATTTAAATTTAAAAGTTGGTTGTTTAAATGTGTTTGAAAGAGATTGTTTCCGCTTCTTGAATGAAGCTGGCATATCGCCAGAAAAAGTGTATTGTGTAGCAGGCGCGTAGGAGCGTGTTTTAGACTGTGGAGGCCAACATATTTTCAATAAATATGTATACTTCTCGTAAAACTTAATGCATTAATACAAGTTATAATATTTCTGAATTGCTGATTATCAATTTTATTAGCTTAGTGTTATAATAGTACATTTAGTCACTGGTTATAAAAAAACATTGTAGCACAAAAAATGTAGTTTAACAATGAAAAATCTTTTATTTATTATCAGATTATCACATACGCAAAGAATATACATGACTAAGCAAACTGAAACGAATAAATAAATGATTTTAAAAAAATAAAATATAAATAGAGAGTAGATATTTCTACACCAAATGTATATACAAAAATCTGTAAAGGGGTTTATGCAAGAGCTCACCACATAGGGGTGAAAATATATTAACGTTCTTAATAACTCTGAAATAATAAAAGGGAAAACGTGGTAAGGCGAATTACATCAATATGCAAATTTAAAAAAAAAATCATCCGATAGGATTCGAAATCAGTGCGCTTTCTGCACTTGGGAGCACTCCAGGCGGACCCAATCGCCAGTCGTTGCACATTTTTGTCCTTTTTATGACATTTACCCCGTATCTGTTGGGTGTAGTTTTCGAGTTAAACCTAAAATAATAACCTCTTAAAAATTGTGAATATTTGCTTTTTTCTTTTCGGTATCAAGATTTGTATCATAATAGTATTTAATACGTAGAATATATTGGATATAGGATGTAATTTGTTGTATTATTACACAACTAAACTTAAGGTCAAAGTACGTGCCATACGGAAACGCTTTTTTACAATCACTTTATAAAGAACACAGTTTACGCTAACTAAATTTGAAAGAATATTATAAGATCTAACAATAGATCTTGCTTGAAGGCTAGACAATAGTAATTTACGTAACAAGTATAGAAAGTGGAGCTTTTCAGTACGAGTGAGATGTTTCCGGAAGAGGCCGTTAGGCCGAGTCCGGAATTTCGAGACGAGTATGGAAAAGCCACTTTCATACGAGTTTCGTACAATATTTTTTCGTACACTAGCATACAAAACGGAATACTAAATTTATCCTCGTATATAGCAAATAAGTAGAGTAATATTAATGTAATGTAATATTATATGTGTTGTAACTAAGGAAACGTACCGCAAAATACTACTTTGCCGTACGAATACCGCAAAGTGCAACTTTCTGATTAATAAATTGTACGGCAAAGTAGCTCTTTCAATGCTAGTGTACGAAAATAGTATTTTATGTAACTAGTCCTCAAAGCAAGGCTTTAGGGGACGAGTCGTAATGTTTCCGGACGAGGCGGAGCGAAGCGCAGCCGAGTCCGTAATATGAAGATGAGTCCTCTAAAGCCATTTGAGGACGTGTTGCATACAACGTTTTTTTGTATTAGCTCTCCAAACATTATAATATGAAGTTTCAATTGCCATTAACGCGGCATTATATTAGGAGGCCGCGCGAAAATGTATTTTTCGCTCCCCAAACTGGTTACTTTGGAAACTGTCTAGGATCCTCAAAATGGCCATTTAGAGGCCTTGTACTTAAAGTCGTCATGGCAACTAATGTTTGAGTCCGCTAAAATGTTGCCACGACGACTTTAAGTACAAGGCCTCTAAATGGCCATTTTGAGGATCCTAGACAGTTTCCAAAGTAACCAGTTTGGGGAGCGAATACAAAAAAATATATTTTAGTGGCATTTCAGCTCAGTATAAATATCTATGCTGCTTCCTCCAAACCAATTTCTACAATATTGTCCACCTTTTTCTTTAACATCTTATATATTACTATTTACTGTTGGTGCTACCTTCATAGCGGTTAAGCTTCGGCGGGTTCAAAGAAAAGATATTGAAAATTCTAACCCAAAAATTTTCAAATAACGAGCAAGTCGTTGACAGATGGTCACTCGCAAGAGCTTTTACTTACTACAAATTGATTTGCAAGCAAGAATAAAACAGTAGGTATGTATTTATTAATTCTAAAACTTATTTGTATCAGTTTTCGGCGATAATATGAATACTAGAGATACATCATAGAAGATACATTAGTAATTTGTACAACTAGTTTTGAAAGTTATACTTTTTTTCATGAATTTGCAGTTTGATAACGAGGGCGAAGCCCGAGTTATTCAAGCACTGTAGAGACGTAAACCACGTAGTAGTGGTATACAGATCCGATTTTTTTACGGCTCGGGGATCCATTAAAAAAACCGGATCCGGATGTATCCGCATCCGGATTTGAACATAGGAACCGGATTCGGATCTAGGGTCCGGGTCTACGATTTGGATTTCTGATCCAAATGTAGGGTTCGGATCCTGGATGTCAGATCTAGATCCGAGATTTGGATCTCATATCCGGATCCGATATCCGGATCATATAATACTGTATAAGTTATTGGCATACAAAAAAAAAGTAAAAAGTAGTATAATTTGCATTACAAAATATTTCAAAATTTTATTAAGCAATATAAAACAAATACATTTATTACATTTTAAGTTTTAAGTGGACGCGGATACAACATTTGAACTTTGAACATTCTTATTTTCATATAAAAATACTAATATGTCTATATTTTCCGAAGAAATGCAACTTCTCTTTGCACGAACAATATTTCTTGCTGTCGAAAACACTCTTTCAGAAGGTGTGGAGGTCGCAGGAATACAGAGGAATTTTCTCGCTAGGTGTGATAACCTTGAGTATTTTTGTTTCATTTGCTTCCCACCATTTTAATGGGCATCTATTTTTGTCGAGATCTTGCTCTTGAATATATCTTTGAACTTCATTCAACTCCTCAGTACCTGACGGTTTCTGGAAGAGGAAATCCAATACACTTGAGCTTTCCGCATTCGCATTTTCTTCGGTCGGATCGTCAGATATTTCTACTGTTCCAGATATCTAATTGCAATATTTTTCATATTTTCAGGCAAAGTGCTTTTAAATCTAGGATCAAAGAATGAAGATGTGTCAAAAATTGTTAAATCTGTAATATTTGCATCTTCTCTAACCAACAGGAATCTTGTATTTATTTCTTCAGTAACAGTGGTTTTTAAAAAAATTACAGGTTCGCATAGTAAATCATCTTCACTTATAACTAAGAAATTTGTCACTAAAGAAGCCATAAGAGGTTTTGCCATCGATAATGTTACATATTCTTCGGCTGAGAGTAATGTAGTAGCTTTTTCAAAGGGTTCAAGTATGGCAACAAATTTTTCCATAGTAGCCCAACTGTCTTCATTTAGGTCTAAATTCGCAGCAGTTCTAGCTAAAGTAACCGTCTGTTAAAATGGCATTGATAGCCTGCCTCTGTTCCACCAAACGCCTAAACATGTAGAACATGGAGTTCCATCGTGTATTATTTCTCTGTATGAGTTTATGTTGGACTAAATTAAGTTGTTGCTGCCTCCTCTTCAAAGCTTCGGTGGCAACATTTGAATGGTGAAAATGTGCTACTATACTACTCCCTATTTTGATAATTGTTTCAATTATGGTAGAACAGCTCAATCCTCGATTAACACATACTTAATTGCAACGTATGCGCAAAGCAAGGGATACTTTCACCATAAAATATCTCTATTTTTTGTAATGGCACTTGTTATATTACTAGCATTATCGTGAACCACAGCACATATTTGATATTTAATTTTCAGCTGTGTGACGCTCCGGCATTTCTTACAAGTAAGTGCAGCGTGTTGCCAATCAGTGGTAATGCAATGTGCCGTAACTGTACAGTAAGATTTTGAAGATCTAGATGACCAAATATCTGTAGTAAACGCTACGTATTGACTTTTACTCAATATGTTCATCACGTTTTTTAAAAATATTTTCATACTTCAAGTGCAAACGTCGGGTGATGGTAGGTCTACTGGGCATAACGTAATTCGGTGCCAAATACTTCATTAGTGCACGAAATCCTTCATTTTCCCCAAAGCTTAGGGGAAGTATATCATTTGCGACCATTGTGGTAATTTTTTGGGTAATATGTTCACCTCTTCTATCATCCTCCTTTCTTGAAAAAAAAATGATTCGTAATTTTGGGCTGAGCAGCCTCTGATGAGGATGTCGAGCATAATGACGTGACAGAACCAGGAGGTAATGGTAATGATTTAGCAGACGTAGGAGTACTAGGAGGAGTAGAAACATTTGAAACGACCGATTCATTATCTCCCATCTCGCTTTCTTCGTCTGAGATTGTTGCGAGCCTGAAATTAATTGGCTTACTTTAATTAACATTTTAACAAATTCAAATTTAAATTTGCTGTAAATAGGATATTAGCTATCCTATACTTATATACTATACTATAGTACCTAACCTGCACATCCCAGGGCCCAATAAATTTTTAATAGCCAACTTTTACAATCTTGAAAGTCCTCCAGGCATAAACGCATTTCGCTAAATGTATAGACATATTTGTTTTTAGGCACCATCTTGTATCAAGAAAATCACTAGGATTAATAAAACTCTTTTTTGCACTTGCGGGACTAAAGTTGGCACTTTAGTCACTTATTTCAGGGACTAAAGTAGCTCATTTTATCTCTAGGGACAGAAGTAATTACTTTAGCCCCTAGGGACTAAAGTAAAAAATGTTACCGTATCTATGGTAATCTATGGTAAATTCGGGGTTAACAGGTTAGGTTTCGCGTCAGTTTTGACATAAACTGACGCAAAACCTCATCTATTAACCTCGAATTTGACATAATTGTGAGCTCTTGTCATAATGACTTACAGTGCCACCAACTTTAAAATTTAGCAAAGGCTACTAATTTTAAAATAATTGTAACTAAAATGTCAATAAATGACGTTTAAAAAAACGGGTTTTCGTTTTAAATCTTCCTGCAACGTGAAAAAAATAGTATATGCAACTCGGAGAGAATGCTATTTTGCTTCAGTGCAATTTCTAACTCTCGGGCTTCGCCCTCGAGTCAGAAATTGTACCTCAGCAAAATAACGCATTTCTCTCCCTCATTGCATAATCTACTATTGACTGGTGAGAAAATATAGAAGGTGTACTATTTATGGCAATGATAATATTTTTTTTCACTTAGTATGTAATATGGTAATTAATTAGTAATATCTAATCTTCCATATTTTTGTCAATGAAATAATTTTTATTTTGAAAATCTACAAAAAACCAAAATTCCAATGAATATCTAGGCAATGCCGCAAAAGATTTAAAAATTTAAAAGCTGATCGTTTGTTGCGACAAAATTAGAATATTTCTAAAAAGTGCTCCATGTAAAATAAAATAAGAGGTTTATGTTTCCGTTTACACTGTTGTGTTTACGTTTTTACAGTACAATCATATTTTGAAAATTGGTCAAACAAATGAACGCAGGCTAAATAATCCAAAACCCTTGTGTTTACGTTTGCGTGTTTACCTTTGCTTTTTTTGTCTTTCTCCGCAAAAAGAAGTGTCTTCTTTTGCATCCTCCTTATGAAAAGATCTAATATGTTTCCAGAGAACCCCAGTGTTTCCACCACTTCTAAATTCTCTCTTGCAGATGTCACACGTAGCAGTTCGTAGTGTTGAATTTTTCTTGAAATATTTCCAAATAGTACTCATCTGAAAAAAAAATCAAACTCCCTAAAATATGTTCCGCAGGTGTGAAATGCATTTCATAAAGTACATACTAGATAAGTACATACATACATACAGGGTGATTCAAAACGCTAGTTTATGAGATAGAGGGTGTTGAAATTGAAATTTTGTTTTCGATTTTTTTTAATAACTTTTGTAAAAAAAAATTTGGCGGAGAATTGATATCCGGAGGTTCTTTGAAGCGAGATCTCATACTTTGATAATAATTTTCATGTAGCACCTAGAGGGCACTACTCACACTATTAATATGTATTTTATTTTTCTCTAACTTTTTTTACAGTAAATTTTTTGAAATTCTTATAAATAAATTTTATTTCTACACTTTTTCTAGGCAAAATAGGTGCACATAACTAACAGCGCTATAGGTGACTGTTTTCGAGAAATTTGGAAATTTCTGCATTGATGCAGGTTACCGAGACCGTGACCCTTCGGCACTGGATGAAGTTGCTGAGAACTTTACAAAAACTAAGTATGTAACAGCTCCTGTGTTTTTGCCATAAAAGTTACTATCAACAACGTTAGAGCAAATTAAAATACATAATACAATACGCCCATGACATAATATTTATAATATAGATAATATGTATGTATACGTACATCATACTTACGTTTATAACTTCACAATGACAGGCACAAGCACACGTACTATACTACAAGTAACGGGTGTTCATAAACAGTCGTCATCCCAGTAGGTTTTGACTTCAGAAACGTATGTCTATTAAAATTGAGAAAAAATGCGCTATGACAGTACTCAATGACGTTTCATTGTGTTGCACGAATTAATCAAAGACATAACATTTTGTTTTTCAAAGCAACTGGGATGACGACTGTTTATGAACACCCGTTAGTTTCCCGATCTGCATGAAAACAAACAAAACACAAAATCACTTTTCGCCGTACAAGTCTCTCTAGTGACTGTCTGGCTTACGATTCACACGAAACACGTGTAGCGTAAAACAACGAAAGAACCTGTCCTACCGCCAAAGATTTGTGGAATGGGAGAGTACTCATGTTCTAAAAATAAACCAAGTAGGCGTAGGCAACAGTGAATACGAGGATCCCGTATCCGAATCTCGGATCTTTGATCCATATTTTGGATCTTGGATTCGGATTTCGGATCCGAGTATTATATCCGGATCGATCCGGATACGGATTGTGCACGTTGAAATATTTGGATCCGATCCGGATCTGATTCGGTTTAAAAAAGGATCCGGATCTGATGTAGGTACAGCACTACCACGTAGTGCCACGTCAGCAGTTTGTGAGCAAAACTTGAAAGACTATGAAAATTAAATCATGTCGACTGGTTTTACATTTGGCGCTAAGTAGGTTTTGTTTATTGTCGCATCAAAATTTTAATATTTATATCTTTGCAGGTCTGCCGAACACGAACAGACAGACAGCCGGAAACTATCAGTTTTCTTCGTCCACGACAGCTGCTCCAGCCTTTGCAGCAACTTCGTTTAATTTGAGCACGGCCCCCGTTTCAGTTTCTACGACAGCTCTGAAGCTTAATCTCTCCCTTGGTGGTAGCTTTTCATTGCCCGCCGCCCCGACTACTACCACTGCAGCAACTTCGACAGCAGGAAAAACTGGTAGGAAAATAAATATGCAACAAAGAAGTGTTTGAACAAGGTCGGCTACTTCCATTTTGCCTTAATAATTAGACATTTTTAGCAAAATTTGCTTAAATATGATACGGAAAAACTTCTGTATAGCGTCCCCATTGGGTTTGATGTTTGCTGCGCAAGCACAGAAAACTCCCGAAAAGCAGTGGTTTCCAAACAAATGTACTACGTACCTACAAATCTTAAACAGCAGCTAACCTAAAATTATACCTCCCAGACCAAAAAATTCACGTATACGTGGTATATACAGGGTGTTTCAAAACAAATGCGAAAAACTTTTTTTTTAATTTTTTTTAAGCCAGTTCAGCTTCCATTGGCTTTGTCATGGCTAGGTTCACTTATAACACAAATGCACATTTGATTTAGGCACTATGGTTTTAAACACTATGGTTTTAGAAACTATGGTTTTAGACACTATCGTTTTAGACTCTAGTCACACATTAGTTTTTTTATACACTAGTTAGTTATCAATGTTATAAATGTCTTGTGGTAACTTGCGTTTTAAACGTGTGTGTATGTTTTTCGTGCATAAATTATACTGCCGAAACACTGGATTAATTTCGAGTTTAGAAAGATATCGCTCACAGGTACTTTTGATTACATTGAGCAGATATGGGACACTTATTTCACGATGTATCTGGGTATTCCGCACAAACCAGGGAGCCCTTAAAACTATTCGAAGAACTTTGTTCTGAAAAGTTTGTAGTTTATTCAGTTGACTTGTACTGGCGTTTCCCCAAATTGGACAACCGTATGTGATTACAGGTCTAATAACTGCTTGATAAATTAGAGTGCCACATGAAACTTTTAATGGAGAATTCTTATTTATTACTGGATACAGTTGCATTAGACGGTTATGAGACTGATTTAATTTATGATTAATGTGATATCCCCACTTGAGAGTTTTATCCAGATAGACTCCTAAATATTTGACTGCGCCATCTGCCTTGTTCCAATGCAATTTTTGATTGTGTAAGACTATCTGTAGGGGGTTATTTATACGTCTAAGTGTGAATATTTTTGCTACTGTTTTTGATGGATTTAGTTGTAAACGCCATTTACTGAACCATTCACTGATGATGTCAACACTTCTCTGTAGTTCGTTTATTGCTATATGTAAATCACTGTTCTGCGTGGCTAGCACTGTGTCATCAGCATTGCGAGGACCGTATTGTTCATTTCAGGGATGTCATAAACAAATAGATTGAATAATATCGGCCCGAGAACTGAGCCTTGGGGAACTCCAGCTCGAACTTTTGCAGCCTCATTTATTTCAGCATTTATTACTGTAGAGAATTTGCGGTTTGTTAGGAATGACTTAATTATGTGAGTCAGATAGGGTGGAGTAGCTATATTTATTAGTTTATGTAAAACACCTTTCGTCCAGACCTTATCGAAAGCTTGTTGCAAATCCAAAAATACCGCCACAGTGTACTTTTTTTGTTCAAATCCTTGTTCGATCAATTGTGTAATACGACTTAGTTGGTGAACTGTTGAGTAGCCTGCTCGGAAACCAAACTGCACACTTGGTATAATGTTGTTTTCATCTAAGTGTTCCAACAAACGCGAATGTATTATTTTCAGTAATAATAGGACGAGAGGTCAAAATATTGCCGACAATAATTTTTGCGATTCAGATACGAGTTTCTGCGGCGACGAAAATAACGACGAGTGCTTGCACGAGTCGTTATTTTCTAAAGCAACAGAAACGAGACAATCTGAAGAGCAAAAATTGTCGACTGTAAATACACGAGAGGTCTTTTTTATCTCGATAAAATTGATTTTTTTACAAGAATTTGGTTGCTTGGTAAATTGACGACACAAACCGCCTATGATAAAAAAGCGAGTCCGAAGGACGAGATTTTTTATCTGGGGTTTGTGGAGTCAATTTACCCAAAAGAAACCAAATTAGAGTCTAAAAAATGAAATTTTATCCTGGAGAAAAAAACCTCGAGCGTAATTCGATGAGATAATTTAATGAATGATAAAAAATAATAGCTAGGTAATTACGAAAAATTCAAGAATACATTTATTTATTTAAAAATTACAATTATTAAAAACATAATGATTAAAAATCAGGTTCAAGAAAGCCTGCCATGGAAGTTTGCACACATTTTATCCAGTAGCAAAGTTAGGGCTAACTTTATCCGATGTCAAAGTGACAAATACATCGCAGCTAATGGGATTTTTATATATGAATTCAATTATCAGCAATATTTCGACCTAGAGTCCTATTCGTCTTGACAATTTAACTTTTCATTAAAGAATAGTTACAGAAAATATTGTCGCTGAAATAAAGCTCCTCGAAATATTGTCACTAAAATAATCGTTCGATTGGTAGCTTATTTTTAAATTGAAGAATGTCATTGGTTGACAATGACACCAGTTAAATTGTCTCAAAAACTTTTGAGAGCGTTGGCAGTAAGCTGATAGGTCGATATCCATTAAAATCAGAGGTCTTTTTTCCTGCTTTGTGAAACATCATTACTTGCACGTATTTCCAGGTATCAGGGAAGTAGCCTGTTCTCAAACATGCATTATAAATTGCAGTTACATGAGCTATTGTTTTCATCGGAAGATTCTTTAGCAGAATGTTTGGGATTCGATCGTGCCCTGGAGCTTTTTTGTTCGGTAATTTTTGAATTATTGTATAAACTTCACTGGGCTTTGTTGGCTTTATATTGCCTGGCCATGGAGGAAAGTTTTGTTCGACATCATGCTCTATTTTATTAATTGATTCCATTGTTGAAATATCCTTATGTGTTGTAAAGATTATATAGTCACTGTAGTTGTAAAGACATTACTTAAGTACTCAGTAAAGCCTTCACATTTTTCTTTATCGGAGGCATATGTAGTGTTGTTGGCTCTTAGGGTGGGAATAATAGGTTGCTGTTTCAAAATACGTTTTATAGCTCGCCACATGGTAGGGTCTTGCGGTTCTAAGTTCTGTATATAATTCCTGTAGTTATTTATACGATGTTCATCTAACTCCCTTTTTACTTGGCGTATTAATTTATTTAGGTGTGACTTAATCCTAAGATCTCTTGTTTCTAACCACAACCTTCTTGTTCTGTGTTTTTCCTTAATTAAACATTGAATGTGAGACGATATTGTAGATTTCATATGAGTATGATATTGGATAGCTGTAGAAATTTCAACTGCATTATTTATGGTATTAATTAAAGAATCTACAGCGTCGTCGATGTCGGTTTTATTTCCTTCTAGTATAGGACGCTTAGTGGTTTGTATCATTGTTTGGCGAAAAGTTTTCCAGCATATTCTGCCATTGATCAACCTAGGAGGTTTTGAGACAACGTGCGGCGGTGAATCAAGTGTGACTATCAACGGTAGGTGATCGGAATCGAGTTCATGTACTACTGTTTGATATAGTGGGTAATTTAAGTTTTTATGTAGAATTATGTCTAGGATGTCAGGTTTCCGATTAATTTGGTATGGTGCACAAGTTGGTTTAGGTGGCGCAGCGATTTGAATACCTAGCTCGGAAGTTAGTGAAAATAATCGTGTTCCATCAGGGTTATTCACACGGCAGCCCCATGCAGTACTTTTGCAATTCAAGTCTCCTAGTAATAGTGTTGTATTTTCGTTATCAAACACTTCTTGTGAGTCTCTGGAAGATATTCTTTTAGAAGGTTGTTTGTATGCTGCAAATATGTTAAAGCTTTGGCTATTACGTAGTTTTAACTGTATAGCAATTATTTCTAAGTTATTTATTGTAGCAATATCAATAGGATGTGCTTTCAGAGTCTTTTTAATAATTATGGCTGCACCTCCATATCCAGAATTATCTGGACGGTCGTATCTAAAAACGATGGAACCAGGAATTTTAAATTTTTGCTCTGACAAAAGATGAGTTTCTGTAACACATAATATATCGATTTTATGTCGTTCTAGAAATGCGCACACTACCGATCGTTGGCGGATAATGCCATTAGCGTTCCAATTGCAGAGTGTTAAGGTATTGTGAAAATGTTGATTATTTACTGCCATGTTGAAATAATGTTGGAATTAGCGATAGAATAAAATCTTTGATTTGGCCTAGATACGGCGTGATTGCTTGAATTATTAGTTGTGTTAGATGCTCCCCTATTGAGGTGGTAGTAGAAGTTGTTAGGTTATTTTGAGCAGGTGGTTGTATATTCCACTTATTACGAGTCATATCAGCTTGTGGTAGTTTTGGAAAGTTTTCATTAAATTTGCTTGGAGGTACATTGAAGCTGTTCACAGTGTTGTTTCTGGTATCATCATTTCTTTGCGATGCAGGCTTTTTTGAATCAGCTATTTTCTTATAGTATTCACAACCCTTGTAGTTGGCTGTGTGTTGTCCACCGCAGTTAACGCATTGTGGCTTGTCTGTTCGCTTATTTGGACATTCTTTGGAATAGTGATCGCCTAAACATTTCACGCAGCGCGGGTTCAAATGACAATAATTCTTAGTATGAGAAAATCGCTGGCAACGGGTGCATTGAGGAATATCTCTTGTTTTGCGCCGTGGCTCCACTAACACCATGCAATAGCATAATCTATCTAAATTATATATATCATTAGATTTGTCGTTTTTTGTTAGTGTTACGGCACACAATGGTATTGGTTGTTTGGATTTATTATATAAACGAGTAATATTTGTCACAAAGTATCCCTTCTCCGTAAGTTCTCGATTTACATCTGCGACTGAGATAGAAACCGGTATGTTCCTTATTATTATGGAGACAATGTTCGTATCAGGATTTTGGAACGTATGGTATTTTATGTTCTTCTCCTGGTCATAAAATGATGTCAGGCTTCGGTAGTCGTCGATTGTTTCCAGGCTAACTTTTAGTTGCGAACCTCTAGTTAATAAGGTGAATTTACCTTTTACGTGAGACTTGATATCTTTTACGATTTCATGGAAGTTCATAGCATCGTGAATAAAAATTGGCGGGATTCTAGTTTTAGCGATTTTTGTGTCAGCTGTTATTTCAACAGCATCTGGTTGTTTGTCATTGACGTTTAGATTGTTCTCACATTGTGGCGGTAAATAGTATTTGTTTTGTTGTATTAGTTCACTAGTATCCAGCCGATATTGTTTATTATTTACTTGAATCGGGGGCGACTCTAAGGACCGTTTTGCAGATTGTGTACTGGTTGACTGAGATGATTGAGATAATTCTCCTTCATAAATTACTTGAATATCGGGTTCAATGTAATCGCTTGTCATAATCGTATCTGTGTCGTTTTTAGCTAGCTTTAATTCGTCCGACATGGTTTTTGATTTGTGTTTATTCTGAAATAATTCAGCAGACAGTTCACGAAGATACGAAATGTTTTTCGGTTTTAAAATCACTTATCGTCTAAGCGTTGCGGCCGAGGCAGATAGCCACGGCCGCCACAAGAGCGTATTGATAGGCCTTTAGCAATGTTCACTCTGTAGTGACGTCACTGATAATGTTAGAGCCCTTTATAATACAAGCAGACGCATGTCGCACAAGTTGCATAAAATCCTGCATCACAGTACTTTCGCGTTTACATGTTGGTGGCCATGATGCAACCAAAACATAACCCTACAATGTCAAACATTTCAGTCGCTGCGGGTTATTATATTAGCTGCTTTCGCATTACACATTAGAGTGCTCTGGAGTGCACCAGAGTAAGTTACCTCGCGTTCGAATTACAACATAATTTTTGGAGTAACTAACGCTAGTCTTCCTTCCCTGCCCTCTTAAGCCCCAGGAAAATTTGTGGTGCAACAAGCCCTGACATGCGCTGTTGCGTTATTTAGAATCAGCTTTGAAGCTGTCAGATTTAACCGCCTTTTTGACTAAAAGACAAAAAGAATCGGTATTTCTACTGTGCTGTATACAAAATATTGACAATCTTTCTGCTTATTCTAAAATGTGATTGGAATGTTTTATCATCATAATGGGGCACGATCAGTTAGACAAAATTCTCAATTTTCATTATTTTCATCAGCTGACTTTCACTGAATGAATTCGAGTCTGAAGATTCAAAAATTCTCAAGCTACCCGCAGTATCAGCTAAATTTCCTGTAATTAACAGATTTTTTTTAAATTTAATTATTAATTATATTTCAATGAACCTTTTGCTACGAATTAAGTTCTTTAAATCCATTTTGAGCGTGTCTGCATATACCGCCCTAATTTTAAACGTTCAATTCAAAAGCAAATTAGTTAGGTTATGTATTTTACCCGAGAGTAACGCAACGTCTGTTCGAATTACAAAGCAACTCACCCCAGAGTAATTCACCCCAGAGTCAATTGCACCAGTGCTAGTTGCACTCAATTCGAAAGCAGCTATTATTAGCCCGGGAGCCAGTGACAGATTTTTGCGACCAAATTCCTCTCAGTCGATAATTCGTATAATGCTTCAATTAGTTGCTCTATGAAGCGTGGTGAACGTCAGTTGCGGGACCATGGTCGGGATAGGCGATAGCAGCCACCCACGCACGTATAAAAAAAATTATTTTCAGTGATTTCCTCCCGGCTGAAAATTTGTTAAATAATAGTTTACATATCACTTATAGTAATAAAAGAATGTCAGCTGGCTGCTGATGTCGGATTATACGTCAGCTGCTTGTATAAACGTGTAAAAATACAAAGAATATTTGTTTTGATAAAAATAAAGTCAGCTGGCTGTATGTCGACGGGAAAGTCGTCAGCTGATGCAGTCAAAGGTGTAGCGCGGAAGCCACGTCTGACGGCAGCTCACCTATTTAAATGCATCAGCTGACGAGGTTTCCTGCGCCATTCAGCCAGCTGACCTTTTTTATTACTATAAGTGATATGTAAGCTATTATTTAACAAATTTTCAGCAGGGAGGAAATCACTGAAAATAATTTTTTTTACGTGCGTGGATGGCTGCTATCGCCTATCCCGACCATGGTCCCGCAGCTGACGATCACTGCGCTTCACGGCACAACTAAATGAAGCGATTCTCAAATTATCGACCGGGAGGAAATAACTGACAAAAATATGTCGCTGGCTCCCGGGCTATATCTATTCTCGCTGTTTCTAGCTTCTAACCTCGTGTTTGAGTTGCCAGCTGTCTTCGTTTTCCTGTGTTTTTTGCCTTTTATGCTTTGCATCAAATGTATACACATTAACCTATTTTCATTTTCTGAAAAGTAACTAGTTTTTTGAATTTGCCGCTTTTGTGATGTGATTCAAAATGGCTGACAAGCATGCTCGTATTATAGAGGTGCTTTAGATAATGTCAGTATAAAACAATTGTTTATAAAGTTAACAAATAGTATTAAATTTTGCGAGTAAAACTGCACTATGCACTCACCTCAGAGGTCGATGCACAACTCGCGAAAAACTTAAGGGGCTGATTCTTTGTTCAAAATAAAGGATAGTTTATTATATAAACATTGGGTCAAGTCAACCATTCGGGAGATATTGCACTGCAAATATGGCGGAAAAATAATGTTTCTATTTGTTATCTTAAAAACGAAAAGAGGTAGAACAATAAAATTTTATGGAATTATTACTATTATAAAAACACACTTTCTGCATATTTCTAAACTTTTTAAAAAAAAGTAGAGGGGATTGAATTAGACTACCGCTATCATTCTTCTTAACTAAATTTAAGAAAAACTTACGCAATGACATGGAAAAATATCAATTGATAGCCTGGTTTATTTAGAAACTTTTTTGTCTCTCGCAATTTTTTCATAAAACTTACTGTTTCCAAATAAAAAAATAAAACGTAAAGCATTGCATGTCGAGAAAAAGAAATTTATTTTAGAAAAATAATCTAGTTAGCTGTTATCACTTTTTAAGGCGTTTCTTATTGTTGTTTTATTTGACATTGCTCACTTAGTTTGAATACAAAATACGACTAATTTAATCAAAAATTTATTATCTGATCATTTAATTATTCAGCCATATTTGCAGTGCGATATCTCCCTAATGGTTGACTTTTGACCCAATGTTTATATAATAAACTATCCTTTATTTTGAACAAGGAATCAGCCCCTTAAGTTTTTCGCATTTGTTTTGAAACACCCTGTATACGAGCGCACATATATTTAAAAAACTCCTATTCGACCGCGTCGATTTCATTAAGCGTGGTTTTTGCCACTTCTGATCCGTTGGTGGAGTGACGTCAAGTAAATTGCAAACTGGCAACCTTGACTCGCGAACAAATTTACTTACAACGAAAGTACGACCTTTAAAAAACGGTGAACAGTGAAAGAGGACGAAGTAAAGTGTGAAGTTTGGAGTTAGTGTAAAGTTCGGGCGCCGCGTAAACAAACAGCGACGAAATTACCGTAAATTGGTGAGAAGTCAGTGCTGATAAGGTGTCTACCACTTAACAGCTGGCGTGCACGTCATCGTAAACGTCACGAGACACGTCATAACGTAGCGGGCCGTGATTGGTGCATTTTGTAGAAACATTATAAAAGCAGTGGCGTAGAGTGCAAGGGGGCAATAGTTGGGTTTTTAGAGGAATTGAAAGGAGGAATGTGTCGATTGTGATACAGAGCTAAAGAAGTGCTAAGTAAAGTGTATAAAGTGGGTTAAAAAGATAAGATAGGGGTGAAGAGGTAAACAAAAATCTTCACAAATGAGCGATAAGGAAATACTGGACCGGTGCATAGCGGAACTAGAACAGCAAAGGGCGCAAATAAGTGAAATAAGAGAGAATTATACGAGGGAACTAAAATATAGTACAGGAAAGTTAGCGGAGCCAAGAGCGCTGATAAGAGAGCGAAGAGAGGAAGTGGCAAGAGCAGAAGAAACGAGGAACAAGGAAAGGAAAGCACTTTACAAGGAGCTAGAGGATCTTGTGGAAAAATCACGCAAGCAAGAGGCAAATACGAACAGGACAAACAAAGTGAAATACTCCCTTGAGAGACAACTGTCCAACGCAGAAATATGTCTAAAGGAATTAGAAAATTGGTTAGAGAAAAAATTAGGGGAATTGGGGATCGGAACAAAACGAAAACACAAGAAATACGTAACACATATTAAAACAAACACAAATAACCTCAGGGAAAATAACAAAAACCGACTAAAGAACAAACTGGAGGTTGGGGCTTTGGAACGTAACAGGAGTAAACTATGAAAGGGCACTATTACAACTACAGGATCAATGTAAAGCATACCAAATTGACATATTAGCAGTACAGGAAACCAACATAAAAGGGGAAAGCATAACAAAGCTCAGAGACTACACCTTCTTCAAGAGAGGGGCTCAACAAAAAAAAACTGGGCACAGGATTTCTGATTCTAAACTCAACGGTGGAAAATGTAATAGATTTAGAAGTTACGAGCAAAAAAATTAGCTATATTAGAATGAAAGGCATGAGAAAATATACGGTACCCCCCACCCAAGAAAAGCGCCCTTCCGTGCTTTCCAAGAATACTTCGACACTCAACATCACTCCGTTTCGCTAATATAATGAAATGTTATAAACCAGTTATTTATAAAACAAAAACCTTAAAAAAAATTTTTTTGCCGACGACCATTCCTCAAAAGTTGATGTTGCCTTCATTTTCGGATGACCTATCCTATGAAAACGATCCAAGACTTCAGGAAGGTTTCTGGCGACCGGAATCGTGTACACATATGAACATACGTACCCCGTACAGCACGTTTAGGCACCCCCCAATACGGGGGAGAGATCTAGTGAGCTGTGGTCTTCACCAAAAGATCTGCACAGCCGAGACGGAGATTTGATATAGTGGGTTCATTAGTCGGTTGGCACGAATTTTAGAGATATTTGACTCAGAGTGGTTTTCGATATGAGGGAATTTCAATACTTCGTACACTTCGTGTCGAAGTAAAACTAGCATAATTAATGTCCATGCCCCGACAGAGGAGACGGAAGATGAAATTAAGGACAAGTTTTACGAAGAATTGGAACAGCTGTATGACTCTATACCAAGGTATGATGTAAAACTGGTAGTAGGAGACTATAATGCCAAAATTGGCAAGGAAGATAGTAACTACCCAGTAGCAAGTAAGCATAGCTTACATCATAAAACCAATGAAAACGGACAGAGAGTAATTAATTTTGCAGCTATAAGAGACCTGAGAGTAATATCTACATTCAAAAAGAACAAGGACATCTATAAAGGCACCTGGGAACACCCAAATAGAAGGACAGTAAATCAAATTGACCACATACTCGTAGAGGCAAAACACCAACACCTAGTCATGGATATAAAAGCAGCAGGGGCCGGAAATCTCATCCAATCACTATTTAGTGAGAGCAGTAATAAAAGGAGAAGTAAGACACAAACCTACAGGGAGCAGAAAACAAAAGAGAAAACTACACTTAAGTCAACTAAGTAACAAGGAAGTAAGAGGTAAGTACATAAATCAACTGGAACAGGAGCTGAGAAAGATAGATGACGACACATCGATAGAATGGGAATATCTTAAAAACATAAAGCAAGTAGCGGAGGAAAGAATCCCTAAAGAAATAAAACAAAAGAATAATTGGTTTGACGAAGAGTGCAGAGAAGCATGGAAAAGTCTGAAGAAAGCTAAAATGGAAATGATGAACTATAAATCCGAACAAAACAAAGAAAAGCTAAAAGGAAAGAGAAGAAAACTTAAAAGCCTTTGCAGGAGGAAGAAGAGGAGAATGCAGGAAAAAAACAATTGAAATTATAGAAGAACACTATAGTAAAAAGAACATGAAATTATTTTACAAACAAGTAAGCTTTACAAAAAAAGAACACCTACATGAACCATCCTTTTCTAAAGATAAACTCGGCAATTTGATAGTTGCTACCGAAAAAGTGGCGCAAAGGTGGCTGGAATTCTATGAAGAGCTACTTGCTGAGCACGCAGAGGAAGCAGAAGAAGAAAATGCACGGAACCAATCGCGAATAACCGACAAAATCTTCCCAACACTGGAAGAGATAAAAATAACCATACACAAAATGAAGAACAACAAAAGCCCAGGTATAGACGAAATCCAACCAGAATTAATAAGGCGGTAAAACTCTAGAAAAGAAAATGTATGAGCTCATATTGCAAATCTGGACCACCTGTAAAATGCCAAAAGAATGGAGTGAAGCCATAATAATTCCGATTTATAAAAAGGGCAATAAGCTGGACTGTGAAAATTATAGGCCTATTTCCTTGATAAGTGCCGTGTATAAAATTTTAGCATCACTAATAAACGACAAGCTAAAGGATCTTATGGAGGATGAGCTAGGTGAATACCAAGCGGAATTCCGGAAGCAGAGATCAGTAACAGACCATATCTTCACCCTTAAAACTATACAAGAAAAAATGAAAAGGAAAGGAAAGCAAGTCCACATATTGTATGTCGACTTTAAAAAAGCGTACGACAATATATGCAGAAAGGAACTATTAATCGCACTTAGTGAAATGTAATTACCAGAATGGATTATACAACTGATAACAATGACATTAGAAGGGACAGAGAGTAGGGTGAGGATTGAAGGAGAAAGGTCAAACAAATTCAGGATACAGCAAGGACTAAGACAAGGGGACCCCTTGTCACCCTTACTATTCAATCTGGCCCTGGAAACAATAATCAGAAGAAGTGGAGTGAAGGTCAATAAGAGTATTATAAATAGCCCTTACCAGATACTAGCCTACGCTGATGATCTCACAATTATGGCACGGACACAAGAGGAGTTAAGACTGGTATTCTAACGCCTGGAAAAGGAAGCAAGAAAATTCGGATTAATGATAAATGAGAGTAAAACAAAGTACATGATCCTCAACTCCAACGATCCCAGAGCTAATGGGCTTGCTATACTGGACAACCAACAAAACCTAAAATACAACTTTGAAAAAGTGCAGAACTTTACATATCTTGGTGTAAATATAAGCAGCAACAAAGACAGAAATCAGGAAATACAACGAAGAATTGCGGCAGGATCAAGGTGCGCGGCAATGCTGAATTCAGTGCTAAACAACAAGAAATTATCAAGGGAAGTTAAAGTTCGGATCTATAAAACGGTGATACGACCAGTAGTGACGTACGGGAGTGAAGTGTGGGTGTTGACAGAGGAAGTGCGTGGTAAAATAGCAAGGTGGGAGAGGAAAATGCTAAGAAAGATATTTGGAGGAGTGAAAACACAGGGAGAGTGGAGGAGAAGAACCAATTATGAGGTCTACGAACTCTACCGAGAACCCGAAATTGAGATTATAATCAAACAAGGAAGGTTACGCTGGCTGGGCCACCTATTGAGAATGGAGGAGACAAGAGTGCCAAAGAGGGTTCTAAAAGAGGAACCAGAGGGCAGAAACAGAAAGGGCAGACCACCAAAAACGTGGATGCAGGACGTAATGGAAGACCTAGCACCCATGGACATAGCCGATAATTGGGAGACACGAGCCGGAAATAGGAAGGAAGGGAGGAAGATTGTAGCCACGGGCCTTCAATGCGTTTTGAGCTGATAGATGATGATCCGTTGAAACAACGGGTTGAGAGCAGCTGACTTGCAGAACCATGGCGCTTGCGCGAAGACTGGGGACGCTATATTGAAGTTTAGCCTTGTTTTCATAGCCAACCTTGTCCAAAAAGTTTTATGATTACGTTGTAATGTGTAGCAGTGTGTAATACTTTTATGTTTAGGAATTCCATTTGCCCCACAAGCTACTAGAGGAACAGAAATCAACTTCGGCGGTTCAGCACCAGCAACAGAGTTAACCTTTAGAACTCTAACTGCGCCTTCCAGATTAAATTTTGGTACCTCCACTGCTCCAGTGTCGTCGACGTTTGGTACCAGTGCAGCACCACCGACTAGCACAGTTCCACCAAACGTTGGAACCAGCACAGCTGCGATGACACATCCTGGCTTTGGTACACCTATACCTTCGACGGCTTTAGCAGTAGCTAGAAGGGCTGAAGCCTCCAAACCGCCAGAAACCTCTGCCATTACCACTACTTCTGGTACAGCTTTAAGTGCTGCTACCTCCATAACTTCTCAAGGTTTATTATTTGGTGAGTAGTTTTTGTCTGTGTTGTTTTTAGTAATAATTCTTGGAATTTTGTTATAAAATGATATGCCGAGTGCCGAATAGTATTATATTGAAAAATGTGCAGGTATGACTATAATATGCCTGGTTTGTAAAGTGTCTTATCGGTGATGAAGATGAAATATACTATTTTCTGATATCTTCTGTATTGTGTCCATTCCTGAAATGTTTTGGATCACGAAAGTAGATTTTCCCTGCTTCAGTACCAGGGCTGGCATGATTTTCCCCAGCCCGAAAAAACCCACTGGGTTTTTTCGGGTAAAACCCACCTGAAAAAACCGTATATTTAATAACTACTATATTGCTAGCGGCTATGAGTTGGGAGGAGGGGAGGTCACGAAGTAAATGAGACAGACAACCAACTCTCAATGTATATGGTGAGCTGTGCGCAAGCGCGGCGGCGTCGTCCGCGCTGTGGGGAAGTGGTCAAGTTTAAAATTCGCTTCTAAAGGCGGAGTTCGAATTATCACGCATTAGCACGAGACGCGTAATACTAAGAGTGAGACTATGTCGGCATTGTAATGTTTTCGGCCGTTCCCAGGCCCTATTAGCAATATATGTATAATACATATATGGAAAAACCCGAGGGTTTCAGACTAAATGTGGGGTTTGCAAAAATTGACAAAAAAACTATTCTAAAGCTGTAAGAGGTATAGAATCTTCAATTAATAACAATTTCAATCATTTTACTTTCTTTTACTTCATAAAATAAAGTACTATAGTAAATCATGATTTTTTCAAATTAGAGATTGCGAGTCTATGAGTTTTTTCTTTAATTTCTTCTTTCCATTCCCATAGCATTTTTTTGAATTTCTCCATCTTTTCTTTTTGTGATTCTATTTCGTCTTGCTTTCTTTTTCTTGCTTTTTGGCGGTTGTAGTTGTTTTCGGTGATCTACTAATTTTTTTGGATTTCTGGAAAGCCAGCTTCTGCAATTCCCAATTTTTGAAATCTTCCGGCGATTTGCTTTGCTCCGGTGATTCCGACACTCTCTTCCTTTTTGGATCCAGGTATTCTGCTACACTTGAGCCAAGTTACGAAGGGGAGTGATGTAAACAAAGATTCTGACAGTTCTCGGTGCACGCTAAACCAGTTTCTGACGGTGCGCATTTTACGTAAACTTCCGTCGCATGTTGCCGTAATAGTAATTTTTGTATTAAGTGGGCGAAATGAGTGTTTTTTTATGGCGCGTGAGAATGTCAATTTTCGCCGAGACCGTTAGGTCGAGGCAGAAAAGTAGTTCAAACGCGCCATAAAAACACGAATTTTGCCACGAAATACAAACGTTTTTTCTACAGCCGTCAAAGAAGAATAAAAGATTATCTGCAACAAAATCATACGTATATAGCAAATAAGTAGAGTAGTATGATTATGTACGTAACGTTTTATATGTGTTGTAACTAAGGAAATGGTGTTTGTAATAATAAATTTAAAATCTAGGGCGTAAAATTTTTTATTTACGATCTAGTGTGTGAAACGCAATTTCACGCACACTTACTGAAACGTTAATGTCACTTTTATGTGTCAGTTGTAGAAAATAGTATATTATGGGACAAGTGGTTGAAATAAAATTTCAACGTTGAGAGTGGTTTTTTCAACGAGCGAAGCGAGTTGAAAAAAGTAACTCGAGACGTTGAAATTTTATCAGCCACGAGTTACATATACAATTTTTTCTACGAATTTTCACTAATTTTAACAAATTAATGCACTTTAGAAAAAATTAAACATAAAGTGACATTTCTCTTGTCATCAATTGAATGTCAAACAGTTTGAAATCCCGGTAGTCCGAGCATTTCAATCTCTAGTGGTTGAAATGCAACTTCAACCACCGGAATCAATGTCAAAATGACTGATTTCAATGTTATGAGTAGAAAATAGTATATTATGCAACGAGCATTTAATGATAGCTATTAAGACACGAGTATGAGAATTACGACACTCGCCTACGGCTCGTGTCGTAATTCTCATACTCGTGTCTTAATAGCCATTAAATGAGAGTTGCATACAGTTTTTTTTCTACGACTAGTCGTAATAGTGAAAAATAAGCACTTTATTTTCAAAATTTTTTAAAATTATAATGGAATTATGAGTTGTAACTAAGGAAATATTATGGAAAAACTTTTATTATAAACAAAACGCAAAAATGTCACAAAATCAAGGTTTAACAAAAAAAAAGGAAATTTTAGAATTATTTTTGATTTACAGTTATATTTGTGATGGTACAGTTATTAAAATGCAACTGCGGCGCTTCTGGTAGTTTTGTGATAATATTGGTGGATGCCATTGTTGATGTTGATGGAGTAGTAATGTTTATTGAATTGTTGGTTTGGTTATATTCAATTGAATTCATAATTTGATTGGCTACGCTGACTTTATTTTGAATTAATTCGTCAATGTAGTTTTCGGCCACTGTTGTGGATTTCCATCCTCCGTGACGTTTTAGTGACGTGATATCACCACCAGCATCAACCAATATTGTGGCAGAACTGCGGCGAAAGCAGTGTCCGGTATATAAATTGGGATCTGGAAGATTTAAGTAAGTAGCAATTTCTTTTCCCATGTTTCCAAATTTGTTTATTCCTACATTTTGTACAGTGCATTTTCCGTTTACGTAATTGATAAAAAAAGATGGGGTCGTACAATTGTTTGGACGAAGATTCATGTACTTCTTGCATATTTCATAATACTTTCCCGTTACTGTGAATTTTCGTGTTGTTTTAGTTTTTGTATCTTTAATTGTGATTATTTCCTTCATATCCATAATAATGCGTAATCACCATGGTTTCTGTCAGTTTAATAATGACTAAAATTCAAACGTCAAAATTTAACCGCGGTTAAATTTATGTCAGAATTTAATCGCTTGTGCATAATTTTAACATGATTGTTAAAGGTGCTTCACCAACTGAATTTTATCTATTTATTCAGGAAATAATCACGCCGAACATCCCGCGTGCATGTAAACTAGCCTGAATAAATTTTGACGATTTTCTGTCAGAATGTTTTGCTAAGAAATATATCTCGTAAATTTTCCGCTTCAAAATCCCTCGTGCTGCGCACTCGGGATTCTTGTTGAGCGGCAAATTTACTTGACAAATTTCTTAGCAAAACATTCTGACAGAAAACGTCAAAATTTAATCGGCTATTTTAATGCACTTGGGATATTACTGTTGATTAAAAGGGTTGATGTATAATCATTTAGATCTCTAAATTCCAATTTGTGTAGCTCATTCCTTCAACAAGCTCCCATAATACCAAAGATACATGCCACCTATGAAAAAAAAAGTTTTTCATGTACATTTGATTGCAAACTAAGATTTACTTACCTTGGACAATAAGTATTTAACATCTGGGGCTTCTCCAATAAATTGCTTTATGTCATTTGTGGAAAAAGTTTTTGATTTTTTTGGTTTATAGCCTTCAGATTTTCTTTTCAATAAGGCGTGCAATTTGGGATATTTGGTTATGTCCACTTTTTGTTTAATAGATAATGTAGATTTCAAAATTGAATAATATGTCCATAAACTTGTGGATTTTTTCTTTTTTGATAACTCATCAAAATAAACAATTAAGAAGTTTTTTGAAAAGCTGCTAACCTTATTTTTGTCCCTCCAATCCATAAACTGAGAATATAATTTTTCGTATGCCTTTGCTGATTTTACGGGTAATAAATTGTTTGCGACATTTGTGGCCTGTTCCACAATTTCTGGTTGGGTTAAATTCTCAATTTCACTCTCATTATCACTCATTTTTACCCCTTTTATTTGCAACAATCACAAATTTTAGGAATTTACTAGGTAAACAGTGACTATCAATTGTTAAAATTGATAAATTTTAGATCTGTCAGATGGTCATGGCACTCTTTGATATTAACCGAATATTGGTTATAAACTTGTATCTTAATGAAAAATTTGAATCTTAATGGAGATCATTAAAGTACAGGTAGGAAATATATAATAAATCAAATGAAGTATAGGAGTAGAAAAAAGAAATTACCGCACAACAAAACAACGCTCATTCCTCCTCTAGTGTAACTAGGCGTATAAACGGTGTTCAACTTTCTCTTCGAAACGGCCAATCACAGAACGCCTTTCTATCACATGATATTCACCGACCACGTGCGTTTGTTTACTTGGCTCAGCTTCGTATCTTGGCTCAAGTGTAGTGTGTTTCTGTTGTTGGCGTTTGATTCATTTGCACCTAAATTTTAATCATTTAACTTGCAGTTATTGCGCTATGATTTTAATGTTATCGCAGTAGAATTTCACTTGCCGTATCGCGCTGGAATATTACGTTGCGCACCGGTCTGTGCTTGTGATGGCCTTGCGGCGTTAGCTACGACTATCGCCTAGATGTTCTCAGCGACCGAATTAGTAGCTATTGTAATTACACTTTAGTTTTAGCCTAATCGCGTGTTTTATTGACCGCTGCTGATCACTCGCGACGTCGCGACTCGCGCCTTTAAGATCAATAAAATTGTTGTTGTTCGTTATGTTTTGTTCTCTAACTTTGCGATTTTTTTCGTAAACTGCACTTTATCGTTTACTACAAACGTTGGGTTTACCTAAAATGGTTTTTTCACTACTTACTTCCTGTCGATTTAACCGAAAGCTTTATTTAATAGTTATTTAAGCAACAAGTGTGTTAATGAAGGCGATTAATAATCGAAACTGTTTAAAGCACGAACGAGCGATAGCGAGTGAGTGCCTTTAATAGTTGAGATTATTAATCGCCCATTAACAAACGAGTTGATTACAAAATTTTTTCGTTGACCGCAAAATCTTTTTTTGTGGCGAAAATTTTGATTAATACAGCTAACCTCCATGCAAAATATCATCAAAACGTCAAAATCACAAAAACAGTTAATTAATGAAAAATAGTGTATTAATCAAAAACAGTGTATTAATAGATCTATTAATCCATCATTTTTAAAAAAACAGTTAATTAATGAAAAAGAGTGTATTAATCAAAAACAGTGTATTAATGACGTCTATTAATCCATCCTTTTTTAGGAAAAATAATTCATTAATATTAAAATTAACAAGCGGTCAACGAAAAACTATATTAGTGGACGGGCCGTGACACGGCTATCGCGTCGCACAATGTCGTGAAAATTCAAAGTTTTCCGAATCCGTACTTACATTTAATTATCGCTGCTACCAGTTTACGTTATCACTCAATTGATTAATGCACTTCAAAACAATAACAATGTTTAATTTTTCTATGCGATTGCGCTCTACACGAAATTTATCACCGCACTTGAAGACCGTGAATTAAATGCACCATTTAGATGTGTCTATTTCGCCGTGTGCGCTTACGCAATTGTTCGCTGCCTTGTCGCGAGTTGGGATTTTCGCCCGTATGCTGTCAACCACATGTTCAAATTAAACTCGAACGGTAACGTACCGACACTAATGCCCCTAATTAACTATGTAACTATAACATATTACACAAGGTAAACTCGGATTCGATCTTATTCTGCTGGTACGAAGTCTACAGTCAAGTAAAAATAACGGGTCCATATCATATCGGCCAACGTTCACATCGGCCAACGATCATATCGGCCAATCTTGGGTGGTCATATCTGCCAACTTGTTCATATCGGCCAACATCAGACTTTGTTCATATCGGCCAACTTGTTCATATCGGCCACTTTTATTTTTGTTCATATCGGCCAACGCGATCATATCGGCCAACGCTGGCAGAATATCTAAGAAAGGGGAGAAATCATATCGGCCAACGTTCATATCGGCTAACGATCACATCCGCCAATTATGGGCGTTCACATCGGCCAACTTGTTCATATTGGTCATTTTTATATTTGATCATATCGGCCAATGCAGTCGGTAACCGTAAGGAATACCGATACTAGCCGAAGAGCAACTTCTACCGCTACGGTAACGTAAACCGATCGCCGGCGCCGGACGCGCAATGTCTTATTTCTTATTATGCCTGTTCAGAACGCCCATCTATTCGATCGAGTGGCGGAATAAAAAACCGTGGAAAAAAAGCTGGGGTATAAAAATCCGGGAAAAAAGCCGAGGAAAAAAAACAGGCGAAAAAATAAACCGGCTAAAAAAAAGCCGGTAACAAAAAAGCCGTCGAAAAAAACCGATGGCATACATATATTTAATACGTAAATACTTCGAGCAATTGAATTCCTTGTTTGTGTGTATTTTATCTGTAGAATTTACAAAATATAAATGACGGAGATATGTACAGAAAACGCAACCAGATTAACGTTGTCAACTTTTTAGGGGGGTGGAAGGCACTTACTGGAAAAAATGTAGGGTTTTTAAAGAGTTGTAGTCATTTTCCTTGGCATTCTTTCAAGGTCGATCAATTCTGGATAAACTTCCCAAGGATTTACTTTCTCTTGGCAGAATTTCGAGATCGATAAGCTCTGTATGGACTTTCAAAGGATTTTTCTTTTCCCCTTCGCTTGATTTCACGATCGATAAGCTATGGATGGATTTTCCCTTTCCCACTGCATGATTGCAAGATTTATAAATTTGAAGAGTTTATTTTCACAAATGTAATAACATTTTAAAAAAAACAAATAATTTGGAGTGCTAAATTTTACAAAAATAGCACTGTACTTTTGTTAAGTAAATGCTGCTGAAGTAAATTACTTATCTTTCCCATTTAAAGTTAATAACCGCCTGGTTGCTATCTCATATGCATAATGCCTTTCCCTCCTATAACAAAACTTCGGGAGTCTGATCGTGTTTCCAGTATTTACGATCTACAATTTTACTTAGCTTTGAATCGTTTGCATTTACATTAATTTTTAAAGCATAGTTTAAAATATTTAGTGCTATATTTTAACTTTTATCACAAAAACTCACAGGCGCAAGATCACTTCTTGTTCATTTGAATCTCTATACCCTGTATATCGACGCGGCTGCCCCGCTTCGATCATCTTGGGCCACCCTTTATCACCGTTTGCGCTAGTAAATCCAGTTATTTCCGCCGAAGCTTACGTATCTTGATTCGCTAAGGCTCCGCGTGGGTACGCGGTTGTTAGAGCTTCGCATGTTTTGCAAGCAGAGGGGAGTCGGCTGAAAGCTATCGAGTGCGACGCACGTGGTTGTGGAGTGTCTTTTTCCTGGGGTTTTCCGAGGGCCGCGTCCAGCGATGTCGTTATTAAGTGTTCCTTCATTCCCCACTGGTCTTGGGGGATTTGTTAGCAGGACGCGCAGAGTGCCCGTAGGTAATTCTCTCGTTGTACCCAGTCGCATGTGTATGACCAATTCAAAATAAACGCCGTCGTCCGGCGAATTCGTTACCAAAGGAAATGCTCTCGTACCGCTCCCGCAATTAACCTTAGGCGCTGCTAGCCTGCCGTACTGCACCGCACCGCTCAGGAGACGTCAAACAAACACAGGTACCATTTTAAGATATTGTGTAACAAAGTAGCTATTTTGCTTACGATCTGAACTTACTAGCATGTGTGTGTTAATGATTCTGTGTGTAACTTGTCGCTCGCAGAGTGACTGAATTGTCATGTATGTAGCAACCTATGAAAGTACCATATTTTCGGCCGCCATTGTTGTAAATCGAAACGCTTCGGCCGTTTGTGATTCATAGCTTTTTCTGCAAAATCAAGTGAGTTTGTCGTTGTGGTCTGCGCCGTGTCGCAGGCTCACTTGCGCGAGCAATCAGCTGTGTAGTGCGTGACCCAATTACGCGAGTTTGTCGTTGTGGGCGATGGACTTTGATCGCTCTTACCTGCAAATCAATCGTGGTTTGTATCTGAACTAAAAGTAACCATTACTGTGTTGTAAATTTATGTGTTTCTGTTAACATTGAACCTTTGCTTTGTGTATGTCCAGTTAAGCGATGCAATTACTGCCAATTTATGTGCTCCGGGCACTTTCACCGATAATTAACTATTTGTTCTGCGTTTGGCTTCACCCCGCGACACACGGTCGCTGTAAAGTAGTGGACCTCGGCCGTATTTATTATTCATATTTAACCAATAACGTTCGGCAGTTCGCTCAACGGGTCGACCAAGGTCTGTTGTTTTGGTATTGAACGTTTGATGGATTTGTGTGTTCTAGTATTAGCGCGCGAACTCCAGCTGGGGGCACTAATTTAAGCCCTACGTTTATTTAAGGCGACATACTCGTTGCCCCCTTTGATTCTTTGTTGTAACGTCAGTCAATAGATACCTATGTGATTAAGAGATTTATTATTGTGTACGACCTCTGCATGCTCTTTCCAGATTAAACAACTAGTGTCAAGATCGATGTACAGCGGAACTTGAGCGTTGGAGTGAGCAGGTAGGTCTGGCAACGCCCCCGCAGTGGCAGTACCTACCCGAATTAGTAACGCAAGCACCTATTTCTCGAATTTGTAATCTGAGCTCGAGTACTATCATGAAGTAGTACCCAGTGTACTTCTCGTCCCGTCTAACCGTCCAGGTCCGGTTACACGAGTATACTTAAAGACAGACTTGGTGGCGCCCTTTTATTTTTGATTTACCCCGTTCATGTCACGCCACGCTTGCCCAGTGACGTACCGTTTGAACCACGCCCAACTCCCTGAGCGCTTCAGCCGAGGCCTTTAGCCTGGTTTAACGAATCTCAGGGCGAGCGTGCCATCCTTTCCCGGATTTAACCAGTCGTGCGATACTCACGTCACGCGGGGGTCGATAAGTCATTTTAATACCGTAACACGTACTCTGTGTCTCCGTAATGTAGAGGACCAGCGCAGCGTACATTTTCTCTAGCCATAACTTCACCACATTCGCACGACCAAAATTTGTATATTCGGAAACGAAATTCCAATCTTGAGCCACTTGCTTTGACGGGATTTTTCAATTTATAACTGCTCAGTAAATAATGGCAGACAAATAAAAAAACAAACCACTTATGAGCCTTTTATTCAAAAACTTAACAAGCAAAAACTATGAATGTATAAGTAAAAAATTAATAAATCTAACCTAAAATATGGCTTTTTTAAATCAAAAAATTTTTAAGTTTTGTGGATAATGCACATTTTTACTGAAAACGTGTTAAATACATTTATATATTTCAGTCATTAATTTTCCTGTAGCTATGTGGAAGTAAGCCGTACGTAAAATGGTCTTGTCTACTTTAATGCCATTTTGGAGCTTACTTTTGGAACTGTAGAATTTCTTTCACGGGCGCTTTTTCTTGTTGCATTTTTTCGTTGACTTTCATCTAAAAAAAATTTTTCTGTGGGCATTTTTCCGGGAAATTTTTTCCGGGAATGTGTTTTCCTAATTTCAAATTGATTACATGCAGTGGAGTAACGGCGATTACTATAAATTAAAATTGTAAATGTGCTTTGCCGACAAACCCTGAAAGATTATCAACAATTATCAGACATTTGTGCGAGAATTTTCAACAAGGATCATATTCACTTTACAGTTCCACATTAGTATTTCAGTAACTTCAATAATCTTAAATTCGTGTCAATTTTATATTTTTTAGTAGATTATAAGTAGAACTTGTTGTTCTGCAGTTCCATAAAAAAACTGTACATTTTCCCGATTAAGCATATAGTCCAAGAGCCAGCAAAGAATTTCTTACAGTATTTTTAACAAGTCTGTAACTGTTATGGAAGGTTCCTTTGAATATAGTGAGAAAGGAACCCGAAGTCTGGCAAGCCTGCGGTGGTGGTTTTAACCCCCTTGCGTCCTTGAAGGGCGGACAAAAATAATGTGTCAAAAGTGACACAGAACCTAGGAATAATATGTTGGTAACACTGTAGGTCTATGTGAAATTCGAGGTTAGCAGGTTAGATTTTGCGTCAGTCTGTGTCAAAACTGACAGAAAGCATAACCTGGTAACCTCGAATTTGACAGACTTACAGTGCCACCAACTTATTATTTACACGTCTGAATTTCCACAGCCCGCTGAAGATCAGTCTTTTTGGATCTCTGTCTGTTAATCTTTTTACTTACATAAAATATGATTACCTTTAACATAGCAAAGAGCCAGACTTATTATTATACTTTTTTCTTATTATTTTTTTCCATTCTTCAAGGACGCAAGAGGGCCAAAACTACCACCACAGGCTTGCCAGACTTTGGGTTTACTTCTCAGTATATGCAAAGGGACCTTCCATAACAGTTACACGTTTGTTAAAAATACTGTAAGCAAACCCGTTGCTGGCTCTTGGACTAATAATAGTACATTGTGTATCTAGGACGAAAAGCGTAACATTCCCAGACGACTGCGAATATTGTTGGGCGAGGTGAATGCCGAGCCCAACAACACAGGTGTCTGGAAATGTTACTTTTTATCCAAGATAAACATACTATGTTTCCGCCGATCAATACGAGTAATTTAAAAAAAATAGGAAATAGTACTCGAATATTCCCTGCCTAGGACGGGAATATTATTCCTGTGCAGTTTTATTGTAAATTACCTAGCAACGGCTGATGTAGTGAAATGTTTGAATTATTCCTGTACAGTTTTATTGTCAAATACCTAGCAACGGCTGATGTAATGGAATGTTTGATGATTTCTGAGGCTTTCACGGCCATTGTCATTGTCATACTGGAATGTTTGACTTTGCTCATCAAAATTGGCGGAAAAAATAATTTGTATTGTGTTGTTTGGCCCATCAGTCGTAATTATATTGTTAAGCTTGAGGTAGAATCTCCATCTAATTTTAATCCCGTCTAATGACTTTTCTAAAACGGACTGGACCTGGAATTTTTTAAATATATTTTGACAATGGTTATATAAGCTCCACTTTAAACTAGCCCTATATTATACAATGCCCTTTCTAATTAAATAATAATTCCTTTTTAAAACCAAGTTCTCTTATCTCAGGTGGTTCGCCAAATCAAGATCTCTATTAATTGAATTTTAATATTACAGTTAATGACATTTGCTGTCAAACCGATTTTCAAAACTCATCAAGCCAGGTATTGACAATTGTATATTATCTTGACACACATATTAATCAATTCTCCTAAGTAAGTAATAAATCAAGTCTATTTGAACACCTTCTTGTACTAATTGTTATTAAAAAAACTTTCATTAACTCTTTACACAAACCTTAATACTTTCTCTTGCTTTTTCTGCCAAACTCCAACCAACAACGGATCCCAATATCGTCAGACTGCAAAACTTACTGCTCACTCCTCAAACAGTGGCACCCAGGATGGCACGTGAACCCCTTTGACTGCATCCATCCAGAATATCACCCGCACTGCTTACAGAATCCAATCCTCCCTCCTTGCAAACGTCACCATCAAAGCATTCAAGTTCCAATATTATGAAGTTCCAAATCTAACCTGTTTCTTTTTATAGCTATTCCGATGTCTACAGCAACACTTACAACTTATCCAAATCAATTAGTTACTTGTAAGAATCTCCAATAATATCTTGTATACTCTAACCAATCTAAATGTATTCAATTAATATAACCTTCTGTATGTTTATTTCCAATTGACTGTACTTGTATAATCTCTTGACCGATTATGTACTTACCTCCATAAGTTCCAATTAACATTTTCATTTTTTCTCACCACGCAGATTTGTTGAAGACCCTTTTAATATATGTATTTACCAAAATAATACAAATTTAGGCATAACTTTCTAGTTTTATTTTACAAAATGCTTTAATTCAGAAAATACATGTCTGTTTTTATGAGTTGTTTATATAACTAACTTAAATAAAATTTTCATTTACGTTAGATACAATTCTTATTGCACACTTATTTATTTTAAAAATCCTATTATTACATGCTATTAATTATTATCATTTAACAAATACATTTGTCAATTGTAACCTTGGCTTGAACTTTATCAAAATTTTCTGTAACCATTAAATTAGTATTCAATTAATATCAAAATCTCCTCTCTCATTGTCTCAATTAAATTTATTTATAATGTTTAAAATTTAACACCCATCAAGATTTAATTATAGCAATCTTCCAAATTTATTCGTTTTAAATATTTCTTTATTGTATTTGATTACACTGCCTCATGTATCATAACAATATATACCCGCATAATCCCAGCAGTAATGTTATTATAGAACCTTTAAAGTTAATAAATGTTTAATTTTTCTCTGTTCCCAAAACTTGGAAACTGTAAATTTTTGTTTTAACCCTCAAATTACACTCTTAACTTTCATTTTTTTAAATTTATATTAAACAGGCTAATACACAAGAAGCTGCTATTCTGCAGATAGCTATTTGATTAACAGTTCAATTGTGTAGATTGTTGACAACAAATTTTCAACGTGTTTGCAGCATTTATTTAGCAAGTTTTCTATAAAAAAGTAAAATCATGGTAAGTCGTTTGGCACCGAAATACAATTTCTTCTTCTATAAGTCCTGTAAAAAGTACATATTCTTGTCAAGCAACAACAATTATATAGAGTAATTACAAATTTATGTTTTATTAATGTTTTGTAGTCAATAATTTAATAGAATATCCAACAACAAAATTCCAAGAAATTTTTAATTGCTGGGCTAGTTGTTACGACGTGAATGGAAAAAGAAGTAAATTCCCCTGGAAACCCCAGGAAAACGAAATGTAAACTACAAAATGACATTTACAATTGTCATTTAAGTTCTGCTTTAACATTATTGTTATGTTAAAAAAAAGCTATACTATTGAATCTAGGACGAAAAAACCTCGGACAAAATTCCCCGGACTAAAACCTCCCGACAAAGAACCCGCGGACAAAAAAAACCCCGAAACAAAAAACTCCCGTACAAAAAACCTGCGTAAAAAAACCCTCCTAACAGAAAAACGGCTAAACGGCAAATTCATTTTAAATTGTTTTCATTTCTGACCAATCCCGTACCTCAATGCGTACACAGCAATAGTGGATCCCTCTATAATTTCTTAATGTTAATTTTCATATATCTGATACTCTACGAGACCACACCGTATATTTGAAAGGATCCCTACATTGTTTTAATATTTGGACAAACACATGAACTGTGACGTCGAATAGAAATGTTAAATTTGTAATTTTCCGACTGTAGCCCGGATAGTAATAGTATATTACAGCCCGAGATGGGAAGTGTTTCATTACTGTCGAGAGATTAGTTAGCTAATTGAGACGCGAAGCGTCGAAATCAGCTATTATCTCGAGACTAAGGAAACTTCCTGTCGAGGTTTGTATACTATTTTATTCGCAACCACTTTATTCTAAACAATAATTGGAAAAATTATATTATGATACGACAGGTTGCGACGCGTATCCCTACCTACTCAGCGGTCGGGAATGTACTTCCCCCACTCAAATAACGTCAGGAATGTTAACATTACATATATGGTTGCGAATAAAAGAATATTCTGCTTGCCCTCGAAAAGTTGACCTCATAATGTGTAAATCATATTCCTTTAGCTCTAATAACGAAGATTTCCATTTAATCGAATCGAAAATTAAACACCCTGTAAACATAATATGTTGGGGTTTTGATCCGGTTTTTTTGTTCGATTTTGTCCGATTGAATTGTTGAAAACTTTTACACAAATCGATTTAGAGTTTTGTGGAATTACAATAGCGAAAATAATTGTGATCGCTTAAAAAATTAATCATTCATGTCATTGATGTGAGATGGATGATTTTCCAGTTGAATACCTCTAAAATTCAACTGGAAAATCACCCATCTCAATCAATGCACATTAAAAATATAATAAAAATTTAAAGTTTGAAAAAAATCGTTAGATCCGTTTTTGAAACACAAGAGTAAACATCATACTTTCGGTTATGCGATTTTCTTCAAAGCTTGCTGTCGCATCTACAGAGTACACAAATCTTATATATGAAGTTTCAAAGCCATACCTCTTTTTTGTTTTTGAGATCTTCTGTTCACAGAGAGACAGACGGACAGACACACAGGCCGATGAGCAAAAACATGTTTTTTGGGTGCAGGGGACTCGAAAACGTGAAGATCTGTTGAAAACTCAATTTCAAATTTTCGGGGTGAATCCAATACTTCCGTTATCGTAAAAGGAAGTAAAACCCGTCTGCAAAACTTAACAGTATGTTATTTACTGAATAGTTAGTTGTACGTAAAAAATCTGTATACTCTTTTTTGTAGAGAATTTCCTAGCCTTCATTTTTTGTAATAACTAAAAAAGTCATACGACCCATAGAAAGTCGAACGAACTTCGACGCGTGCGTGGATGTTTTTATTTTACCGTCCACGTCCACTAGTATTCATTTAGACGTCGTGCAGTAAGCATGGAGTGGTCCGTAGTACAGTGACTTTATATGCGACCGTGGCGACAATAGAGTGTATTCTTTTTTATTGGTCGCTCGAATCGGCCGCCATTAAGAGGCAACATTTGTTGATGCTTTTGTTTGTTTATACCAAATCGAGGTTAGCAGGTTAGGTTTTGCGTCAGTTTGTGTCAAATTCAAGGTTAGCAGGTTAGATTTTGCGTCAGTTTGTGTCAAAACTGACGCAACACCTAACCTGATAACCTCGAATTTGACATAAACTTACAGTGCCACCAACATATTATTTATACGTTGTGTAACCATGGCCATTCAAAAACGTTCAATTTATTAAAGTTGGTAGGCCATTGGCCGCCAGTTTGTGGCAAATTGTGCCTATTGTCGCCACTGTCTCTATCAAGGCACTGTAATCCGTAGGGTGCATTCGCGAAACATTTTTGTATTGTCCGCTTATTAACTGAAATTTTAAATCGGCCATTAAATTGTTACTCCCGTACTCCGATCTTCTGGTGTACAAATTTGTTTGCCACCATCGTCTCTGCCGCCGCTTTCGTTTCTTACTTTCCTTCGAAGCATAGTGAATGTATATGTACGCAGCCGCTGCTATCTGCAATTGCACATGTACGACTTCCCACGCTCAAATGACGTCAGTAATGTTAACACTACATATATGGTTGCGAATAAAAGTACTAAATTGTGATGTTAAAATTATACAGAGTGTTAAAAATAAGGGTTACAACTTCGGCAGCGTGCAGTACGACCCAAAGGAAGTGAAAAATTGTTAATGCACTTGGGTCTGCAAACGAATGGTTCGGAAGGTATTTGCAGTTTTGTATTTAAATCATCACCAAAAACAATCGCGATAATGTTATCATCATCCTGCTGCAGATCTAACGTTTTTTGTTTTAGTTATCCCTCATTCTATAAATTCTGAAAATGCACACATGCACTTCATATATGGCAGTGCCAAACTAATGGCAATTCAGGTGATGGATGACGTTTGAATGCGTAGGATTACATAAATAAGTAATACTAATAGTTCTTGTAACAAAATATTCCAAAAAGTGCCGCGTGTTTTTGTGTAAATTCAAAAATTGCCATGGTGCCTAACACAAAATTGCTTCAAACCGGTTGGTTTGCGGACCCAAGTAGATTAACAATTTTTCACTTCTTTTGGGTCGTACTACATGCTGCCGAAGTTTGTAACCCTTACTTTGTAACACCTTGTATTTAGTGCCGTTTTTTTTCAAATTAAGGTTTAAGTAGATTGTCAACATTTTGAATTTTTCCAGAAATGTTTATTACCTGATGAGCCAGTTCCTAACCCTTTACTACAAGAGATAAATTTCAAGACGGATTATAGAATTTCTTGGAAGTTATTAGAGCATTTGTACATTCTACTGGATTTTCCTAAATTACTAAGAAATGAGGCACCCATTCTTTACCCTTTTAGCACAAATTGTTATGCAGCTTGCATTTAATCAAACAGTAGTTCCAATGGTCAGAATCGGTTTTAAAAAAACGTTTTACAAAAGTATGATCCTAAATACGTTTTTAGCGCTGACGAAACTGGTGTATTTTTGAATTGCATGCCAAATAGAACTAGCGTTTAAAAACGAAAGTGTTTTGGAGTGATAATAAATGAATGATAATAAATGTTATGTAAATTCTTAATTCATTGTTTACTGTTTAATCCACATAAATTACAAAACTTTTCTCAATTTGTCAAAATACCCCAGATACATTTTTGCATTTAAACATAACTCCTGTTTAGTGATGATTCTGTATAGTGATGTTTTTTGCAGGATTTTCGTACACCACTATGTAGAGGTTCCATTGTGCATCTATTAAATTTAAAAAACTGATTTAAATAAATAGCATTAAGTGTCTTGTCAAAAACCGCAATTTGATGATCTAAAACATTGTATAGTATTGTAATGTTAAAACATTAATTAAAATAACGTTAAGTTTATTGAAATAAAAATAGATACTAGTATATTAAAAGAAAAGTTCTATAAGGAAAGTTGTCTTTTGCAGAGTTCAACTATGAAAAACGACGCGCGCAGCGGATAGTTTAACAAAGAACCATTGCAAAAAGGCTCTTATGAATCGACTTTCTTCTATTAGCGGTGTCGCTAATATTTGACGTTTGAAAGTTTAATTTCAAGTTTGAAGTCAACCTTTCGTTGCACTAAACTTTATTAAAAATGAATTGTGAGGAAACTTGTATGTCAGGATAGTCGATATAAAATCGAAAGGCAACATTGGGGTTATAAGCAAGAAATAATGGTGACCGATGTGATCGAATGAATCTAGGAATAAAAAGCCGTGAAAAAAACCGGGGTTTAAAAATCCGGAAAAAAGCCGAGGAAAGAAAAGCCGGCGAAAAAAAAACCGGCGGAAAAAAAAACCGGCAGTAAAAAAAGCCGGTGGAAAAAAAGCTGATGGTATAAATAATTAACATATTTCATAGGTAAATACTTCAAGCAATTAATCCCTTGTTTGTGTGTATTTTGTTTGTAGAATTTATAAAATATAAATGACGGATATAAGTACGGAAAATGTAGATGGACGAGACGAGTCCGGAGTCAGCGTATGGCATTACACACGTTATTAAAGGATTCTCTGTTCATCCCGGTCATTAACGGATTTACTGATACCAATACCAATTCAAAAAAATGTAAAATTCAAGCTTATAATATATCAGACATGATTCATTTGCGGACACGAGTTTATTACATTCATAGCAAATTGTTAGCAGGTTTTTACAGCCCTTTAACATATTTACAGTAAATTGTTAAACTCTGCAGCAAATTGTTAGAAAATTGCAGCATTTTTCAAATCAAATTTATAGGAAATTTTCGCTACCCTTTCCATATTCGTTAGAAAAACTTCCAAGCCGGCAGAACAGTTTTAATTTTTCAAAAAAATTTATAGCAAATTAGCAGTACCCGAACTTATACGAGTAACAAACTCTCAGTAATTTTATAGGCAAAAATATTCAGCGTATTTCGCCAAAATTATATTAATAAAATGTTGAACACTTAAATTCGTCGTTACTAATTTATTTGTTATTAGGGTTATGCCGTCATAGGTATTTGACATTGCAGTACAAATGTTTCTGCTGAATAGCTATTAGCAAATTGTGCTTCAATATCGTCAAATTTCATAATATAGCTCGTGTGTTTGTCATAAATGGGATGTTATTTTAATTATAATTGCTTGAATTGATGGTACAGTCTGTTAGTATTTTTGAAGGAAGCACTTGCCTGCTTATCTGATGAGAATATGCTGACTGTCAGCCCTTATCAGCACAGAAGTGTTATCCGGTTAATACCTTCCGTAAGAAGTAATTTTTCTCGTAAAGCGAATTAAATGAAACGTTGTACTTGCCTAGTTTAGGAAATGTCGTCGTATGGACTTAATTTGAGTCATTTGCCGTTATTATAACAACTACGAAATATACGAAAAATGAAAACTGGAATCCAAGTTCATGATTAGCGATTTTAATTAGAGCAGTTTCTTTAATAAAAGATAATTTTTGGATAAAAAATGTGTCTATATCATTTATAATTTAGGAAATGCAGGTTCTTCCATTTACAGCCTATTTAAATGTTGATTTTTGGTTGAATTATAAACTCGCTAGATAAAAATAAAACGTTTAATTAATTTTTTAAGCGATCACAATTATTTTCACTATTGTAATTGCACAAAACTCGAAATCGATTTGTGTAGAAAGTTTTCAGCAATCAATCGGACAAAATTGGACAAAAAAAACCCGGATCAAAACCCCAACATATTATGTTTACTGGGTGTTCAATTTTCGATTCGATTAAATGGAAATCTTCGTTATTATTAGAGCTAAAGGAAAATCATTTGCACATTATGAGGTCAACTTTTCGAGGGCAACACAACACAAGCAGAGTACTACTCTTTTACTATCCGGGCTACAGTCGGAAAATGGCAAATCCAACATTTCTATTCGACGCCACAGTTCATTTGTTTGTCAAAATATTAAAACAATGTAGGAATCCTTTGTTTTCAAATATCATATCTTTTTACATTTTCAAATCTACAGTGTGTCCCGTAGAGTATCAGATATATCAAAATTAACATTAGGAAATTCTAAAGGGATCAACTATTGGTGGTACGCGTTGAGGTACGGGATTGGTCAGAAATGAAAACAATTTAAAATGAATTTGACGTTTAGCCGTTTTTTCTGTCTGGAGAGTTTTTTACGGAGGTTTTTTGTACGGGGGTTCTTTGTCGGGAGGTTTTAGTCCGGGAGGTTTTGTCCGGTTTTTTCCTAGATTCAATAGTATAGCTTTTTTTTAAACAAAACAATAATGTTAAAGCAGAACTTAAATGTCAATCGTAAATGTCATTTTGTAGTTTAGATTTCGTTTTCCTGGCGTTTCCAGGGAATTTACTTCTGGGAGCATTTTTTCTTGCAGCGTTTTTCCGGGACGTTTTTTCGGGGGCATTTTTCCGGCGGTTACTTTTCCATTACGTCCTAACAACTAGCCCAGCAATTACAAATTCTTGGAATTTTGTTGGTGGATATTTTATTAAATTATTGACTACAAAACATTAATAAAACATAAAATTGCAATTACTGTATATAATTGCTGTTGCTTGTCAACAATCTGTACTATTTACAGGACTTCGAAGAAGAAATTGCATTTTGGTGTCAAACGACTTACTGCGAATTTCCTTTTTTTATAGAAAACTTGCTAAACAAATGCTGCAAACACGTTGAAAATTTGCTATCAACAATCAACACAATTGAACTGTTGATGAAATAGCTATCTGCAGAATAGAAACAGCGTCTTGTATATTAGTCGGTTTAATATAAATTTAAACAATTGCAGGTCAAGAGTGTAATTTGAGGGTTAAAACGGAAATATACAGTTTCCAAGTCTTGCGAACAGAGAAAAATTAAACATTTATTAACTTTATAGGTTCTATAATAACGTCACTGCTGGGATTATAGGGGTACATATATTAAAGAAATTCCAGGAATGGTAAACCATTAACCTTGTGCGCTTCATCAGTCCGTGTTAGAAAAAGTCATTAGACGGGATTAAACATGGAGATTCTGCCTCAAGCTTAACAATATAGTTACGGCTGATGGGCCAAATATCACAATACACATTATTTTTATGCTGAATCGGGAAAATGTACACTTTTTTTATAAAACTGCAGAACAAGTTCGACTTACTATCTACTAAAAAATATAAAATCGCCACGAATTTAAGATTATTGAAGTTACTGAAATACTAATGTGGAACTGTAAAATGAATATGATCCTTGTTGAAAATTCTCGCACAAATTTCTGGTAATTGTTGATAATATTTCAGGGTTTGTCGGCACAGCACATTTACAATTTTAATTTATAGTAATCGCCGTTACACCACTGGATGTTATCAATTTGAAATTAGGAAAACACATTCCCTGAAAAAATCCCCGGAGAAATGCCCCCAGAAAAAATATCCTCAGAAAAGAGCCAACGACAAAAATGCAACAAGAAAAAGCACCCGTGGAAGAAGTTCCGCAGTTCCAAAAGTAAGTTACAAAATGGCATTAACGTAGACAAAACCGTGTTACGTACGCTTTACTTCCACATAGCTACAGGAAAATTAATGACTGAAATATATAAATGTATTTAACACGTTTTCAGTAAAAAATGTGCATTATCCACAAAACTTAAAAAATTTTTTATTTAAAAAAACATTTTTAGGTTAGATTTGTTAATTTTTTACGTATACATTCATAGTTTTTGCCTATTATGTTTTTGAATAAAAGGGTGATAAGTTGTTTGCTTTTTTATTTGTCTGACATTATTTACTGAGCAGTCATAAATTGAAAAATCCGTCAAAGCAAGTGACTCAATATTGGAATTTTGTTTGCGAGTATATATTTTAGAGTTATAAAATATTTTTTTATATAGGAACGAAAGGTATTATGCATATGAGATAGCAACAAGGCGGTAACTAACTTTAAATGCCAATGGGAAGTAATTTACTTCAGCAGCATTTATTTAACAAAAGTACAATTATTTATGTAAATTTAGCACTCCAAATTATTTGTTTTTATTAAATTTTATTACATTTGTGAAAAAAACTTTTCAAAAGTGAAAGATTTTGAAATCATGCCATTGGAAGCCCATCCACAGCTTATCGATCGTGAAATCAAGCGAAGGGGAAAAGAAAAATTCTTAGAGTGTCCATCCAGAGCTTATCGACCTCGAAATTCTGCAAGAGAAAGTAAATCCTTGGAAAGTCTATCTGTCGATCTCGACAGCATGACAAGGGAAATGACTGCAACTCTTTAAAAATCCCAGTATGTCCCTTCCAACCCCCCCTTGCGAAAAAATTGACAACGTCAATCTGGTCGCGTCTTTTGTACTTATCTCCATCATTTATATTTTGTAAATTCTACAGATAAAATACACACAAACAAGGAATTCAATTTCTTGAAGTATTTCCTTATTAAATATGGTAAATTTTTTTCCACGTCTTTTTATTCCGCCACCCGATCGAATAGATGGGCGTTCTGAACAGGCATAATAAGAAATAAGAAATTGCGCTTTGCGCGTCCGTCGCCGGCGGTCGGTTTACGTTACCGTAGCGGTAGAAATTGCTCTTCGGCTAGTATCGGTATTACTTACGGTTACCGCCTGCATTGGCCGATATGATCAAGTTGGCCGCTATGAACAAAAATAAAAGTGGCCAATATGAACAAGTTGGCCGATGTGAACTCCCATAATTGGCCGATGTGATCGTTGGCCGATATGAACGTTGGCCGATATGATTTCTCCCCTTTCTTAGATATTCCGCCAGCGTTGGCCGATATGATCGCGTTGACCGATATGAACAAATTAAAAGTGGCCGATATGAACAAGTTGGCCGATATGAACAAAGTCTGATGTTGGCCGATATGAACAAGATGGCCGATGTGAACGCCCATAATTGGCCGATGTGATCGTTGGCCGATATGAACGTTGGCCGATATGATCTCTCCCCTTTCTTAGATATTCCGCCAGCGTTGGCCGATATGATCGCGGTGGCCGATATGAACAAAAATAAAAGTGGCCGATGTGAACAAGTTGGCCGATATGAACAAAATCTGATGTTAGCCGATATGAATAAGTTGGCCGACATGAACACCCAAAGTTGGCCGATATGAACGTTGGCCGATATGATCTGACCCCAAAATAACCGACGAAGAGCTGGTTCATACTACAAAGGGCCACCTGGAAAATAAGATTGAATCTGAGTTTATAAACTGTTAAATAAAGTTGAGAATATTTAACAAAAATATAGTTGCGCAATAGTATATTACACAACAAGCTGCAAAAGTGGCATATATTGTGCAAGTAGAACAGCACGGCTTTATGCCAGGAAGATCGGTTGTAACCAATCTTCTAGTCAACCTACATAACTGGAATAGTGAATTTGATATGCAAAAGCCCATTGATGTTCTCTATCTAGATTTTGAAAAGGCATTTGATTTAGTTCCTTTACAACGCATGATAGCTAAACTGGACCATATAGGTATTCCAGGGAATACTCTGGCCTGGATCAGTTCCTTTTTGAATGGCAGAGAATTTTATGTGAGGATTGCAGACAACTATTCCAAGTATAATATTGTGCTTAGTGGAGTGCCTCAGGCTTCTGTGCTAGGACCTGTCTTATTTACCCTTTTTACTGCTGATCTGCCTTCATCAATAACGTCCTCTATTAGCCTATATGCAGATGACACGAAAATATTCAACAACCCTCTTGAAATGGGTAAAAAAATACAAAATAACCTCAATAAAATTTATGATTGGACAAAAAAGTGGTTATTAAACCTAAACATCAACAAATGTTTTGTGCTACATATTGGCAAATGTAATCCCCATCTGGAATACCAACTCAATAACAGTACCATATTATCCACTGAATCCCAAATTGATCTAGGAATCACGATAAAACATAATCTCAAATGGGACAGCCACATCATTAAAATCACCAAAAAAGCTAACTCCATGATATATCTCGTCAGGAAATCTTTTCACCATATATCACCAGAACTATTTATAAAGATTTACAAGTCCTACATTCGTCCCATCCTTGAGTTTGGTTTCCAAATATGGTCGCCTTATTTCCAAAAAGACATCGATCTTGAAAAAATACAACGAAAAGCAACCAAAATTCTTCCCCAAGGGTTTTATAATATACCATACGAAGAACGACTGAGAAAGATACAATTACCAACATTGCTTCAACGTAGAATACGAGGTGACCTTTTCGAAACTTACAAAATATTAAATAATTTTTACAGCTGCTCTTCCATAAAGAATATATTTACCCTTAGTGCCAATGTACATCTCCGAGGACATGAAATGAAACTTACAAAGAATCAATTCTCATCTAATTCTAATAAACATTTTATCAGTAATCGTGTCGTGGACAATTGGAATAGGCTACCTGATGAAGTTATTAAATCTACAAGTGTAAACCAATTTAAAAATAGACTTGTTTTGTACCTGAACTCTAATACTGTGCAATAATGGAATATATATCTACACCTACTATATTTATAATATATATTTTTTTTTCTTCCTTATAGTTACCTATACTTTATATTTACCTTCACAAGTTATACCCGTTTAGTTAGTTACTAGTTATAATTATACACATGTACCTGTTTTTTTTTGTTATTAGGCATAAACAGCCTTAGGCTGCCTGCCTACTATGTAATAATAATAATAATAATAATAAAGTATATTTGAGAAACGAGGGGAAGCGTAGCAAAGGCGAGTTATGTGCGCTATTTTCCCACAACCGCAAAAAGAACACATTTTTGCAATTTAATGACAACTGACAATCATCATATAATAATAATAATAATAATAATAATAAATCAGTTTATTTGTGAAATATACAAATAGGCCTAGGTGTCAATTTAAAATTGGTTTTCAACCTAGCCTTAATTTCAATATTATAGTAATAAGTAACTTAGTAATGAATTATTTATCTAACTAGCTGAAACCCGCGGCATATGCCGCAATTAAAATGTACGACAAATTTAATAACTTTTGTTGCACTAAAGAAAGTTTTAAAAGCACGCTAGAGATTGGCAGTAAGGAAAAGTTCCAAAAAATATATTTTCAAATGGAAAGTCTCTGGAAAGGAAACGCTCGCCCCTGGAAGGCGTCCTAATTAATACGACGTTGTTGGAACGCAGTAAAAAAAAATTATGAAAAGAATTGTTCTACAAGTTAAGAAAAGTGAGAGTTTTCCAGTGAATGTAAAAGTTTTACGTGAGCATGGAAGAATGACGTAGCCCACGGCACATGCCGCATTTAAAGTTTTGGGCGTTAGATAGATATACTTTGTTTGCGACATTACAAACAAAAATCTTTTACACACGTCTACTATGGCAAATGCTACACCAAATACATACAATATATACAGTTCACATTTAATTATATATATTTATTCCTAATTCAGTACGTAAAACATGCTTAGAGCCATGTTTATGATAACGGTGATAAAACTTAGATTACATTTAGATTTTAGTTTATTGGCATACATGTTTAACGTCAGTGTACAAACAATTTCTAGAATATTTTATACCACATTGAATATTATGTATCATCGGATGAAAAATTTTATTATTTGGCCTGAACGAGATCAGCTGATTAAATCAATGCCAGAATGCTTCAAGGTAGCATTTGGCAACAAGATTTCAGTAATAATCAATTGTTTTGAGATGAGAGTGGAAAAATCAAGTAGCCTTGAAGTACAATGTACTACATGATCTACGTACAAACAACATAATACGGTAAAGGTACTAATAGGCATCACTCCTCCTGGATCAATATCATTTGTATCACATGGATATGGTGGCAGAATAAGCGATAAAGGTCTAACAGAGGATTGTGGGATTTTAAACAATCTCTTGCCAGAAGATTTTGTATTGGCAGAGGCTTTTTAATAAAAGACTCCGTAGGACTACATATGGCCACAGTGATTACGCCTCTGCTTTTCTAAAAGGGAAACGGCAGCTCGATCCAAGGGATATAGCATCAACCAGGAATATAGCAAGCGTGAGATAGTGCAAGTATATTGTTACAATAATTATCTTAATTATATCTTTTTTTCAGAATACACGTCCAACGCGTTATTGGTGTCCTTCGTCAAAAAAATACAGTTCTTCACGAAACAATGCCTATGTTCCTGGCGAAAAAGAAAACTGACGATGTTGCTGTGGTAGATCAGATATTAACAGTTTCTTCTGCACTCGTAAATTTATGCTCTCCTATAATTGTATAAATATGAAATAAATTGTATTAACAAAGTTAATCTAATTATTTTTACTTTAATAATAATAATAATATCTACAAAATTATTAAAATTAGTTAATTAAGGATCTAACGTTAATACTATCCACCACCATTTATTATATAATGTAAAATTATTTTATTATCTTTTTCTGCATGTGGCCAATTAATAAAAAGCCAAATTACAATATCACATAGCAAAAATTATTAAATAGTAGGTACCTATACGATAAGAAACATAAGGATATTTTAAAACTATGTAAGCTACATTAACAATCAATAAAATTACACATGCTGTCTACACAACATAAAAGAATAAGAAAAATCATTTTTTCGTTGACCGCTTCTTAATTTCAATATTAATGAATTATTTTTCCTAAAAAAGGATGGATTAATAGAAGTCATTAATACACTGTTTTTGATTAATCCACTCTTTTTCATTAATTAACTGTTTTTGTGATTTTGATGTTTTGATGATATTTTGCATGGAGGTTAGTTGTATTAATGAAATTTTTCGTCACAAAAAAAGATTTTGAGGTCAACGAAAAATTTTTGTAATCAACTTGTTTGTTAATGGGTTATTAATAATCTCAACTATTAAAGGCACTCACTCGATTATTAATCGCCTTCATTAACACACTTGTTGGTTAAATAACTATTAATGCATAAAGAATAACGGATATTTTGAAGCTATTTACTATTTATTTATTGTGGCATCTCTAACAAATAACTATTAATGCATAAAGAATAACGGATATTTTGAAGCTATTTAATATTTATTTATTGTGGCATCTCTAACAAGTGTTACCCTTATTACAAGAGATGCAGTGTAGATATATTCTGCTATATGCAGGTATGAGCGTTATAGCATGTAAATTAAAATTAAAATAATCATCCTAACTAAAATAAACTTTAATCATGGTTGCAGGAGATGGATCGATGCCGTAACTTGCTACTATGACTTCCCGTACTGATTGGTAAATTTAAGTCTTAAAAATTTGTTACATCAATAGTTCATTTTGTTTCATTTTAGTTATAATAATACTTTTTTACAACAGATGCAAACATACGGTATGGAGCTGACAAATCAATGTTGAGCAGTATGTAAATTTGATTCACAAGCTTTAATATATCAGTAATCGGAATTCTGGTATAAAAAGAAGGTACAAAGAATAACCGTGAGAAACGAACAAGCCTAGCGGGTACTCTTAAAGTTAATAGCAAAAGCAGCTTGCTATCATTAATCTTATTATTCCATAATTTATAACAAAATTTTAATGAATTTAAGGTACATAAACAATCAAAATATTTACATAACAGTACAAAATAACAGAATAACTAATGTCTAAATTAAGTATGAAAAAGAATTGCAATGGATAAAGTATAAAGGATCAACATATTTACAAATTCTATCAATATAGAATAACAAAATAATTCTATTTATATACTGCTCCACAAATGTACTGGACCACCCATAAAAATGTATTTATTACATTACGTCACAATATATATACCGTCTGTTCTATAAAAAAGGCCCCGCCTTCTAGCTACTTTATTAATTATTTTAGACCCAATAACCTTATATCAAATCAAATGGCACATAAAAACCTACATTTTAACACTATCAAATTTTTTTTATCTTCAAGTGTTTCAGAGTGGTGACGTCACGTGCAATTTTTTTAAATGACACTGTATATTTTTTGACATTTTCTGGTAGAGGTTTTTTTTCTCTTTTCAACAATATAAATATTTTATGCCCTTACATAAGAAAATTTTCGAGAAAAATTAAAAAACTTTTTTATCGGTGGGAGGCCACCATACAAAACTATAAACAAAAGTGTAACTCAGAAAAACAAAACAATAAACACTTTAGATTATTCTGAAATCTGACAGTTAAAGCGTTTGGCTACTATTTGTTTTGTTTTTCTGAGTTACACTTTTGCTTACAGTTTTGTATCATGGCCTCCCACTGTGAAAAAGTTTTGTAATTTTTCACGAAAATTTTTTTATGCAAGTGCATGAAATATTTATATTGTTGAAAAGAGAAAAAAAACCTCTACCAGAAAATGTCAAAAAATATATACCGTGTCATTTAAAAAAATTGCACGTGACGTCACCACTCTGAAACAATTGAAGATAAAAAAATTTTGATAGTGTTAAAATGTAGGTTTTTATGCGCCATTTGATTTGATATAAGGTTTATTGGGTCTAAAATAAATAATAAAGTAGCTAGAAGACGGGGCCTTTTTTATAGAACAGACTGTATACACTGTGTCCCCGGATAGGTGAAACAACTGTTGTGAAAGGTAAAAAATTCTCGATTTAAATTTTCATTTTTTGGGGTTCAGCCCCCCTGCTTCGTTAAAGGCGAATTTCTAACATCATTTCAGTTTTGAAAAATCAAGTATGCCTTGGAAATTTTTAAAAATCTATTTTTCTGTAAGGTAAAGTACCCTTTATGTGGCAAATACGACAAAAAGTTATAAAGAAAAGTTGTTTAGAATCAACATCTAGGCCCCTATACCAAATTTCAAAATCCGCGGCCAACTTTGATTTCTCACATTTTCTTTCAACTTTATTTCCCAAATCAAAGAATTTTATTTTTAACAAAGTTTTTTTATTATGAAATAAAAAACTTTGTTAAAAGTAAAATTCTTTGATTTGGGACCTAAACATAAAAAGAAATTGAGAGATCAAAGTTGGCTGAGGATTTTGAAATTTGGTATAGAGGCCTATGTGTTGATTCTAAACAACTTTTTTTAATAACTTTTTGTCGTATTTGCCACATATAAGGTACTTTACCTCACAGAAAAATAGGTTTTTTAAAATTTCCAAGGCATACTTGATCTCTCAGAACTAAAATTATGTTGGAAATTCGCCTTTAACCAAGCAGGGCTGAACCCCAAAAAATGAAAATTTAAATCGAGAATTTTTTACCTTTCACAAGAGTCGTTTCACCTATCCGGGGACACACTGTATATAAAAGCTTTTGTTTTATAGTATACTCATATTAAGCATATTTAATTTCACTATTCTCAAATATCAACTGAAGAATTAACAAAATCATATTAATAAAATTATGAAACTATAAAAAACTATATTTCACAAAATAAGACGAATCACAAAAAAAGGTTTAATTAATAGTTCTTTGAGTCTCTCCAGAACGTTTAAAAATCTTTGGCAACAATTCGGCATACTTTGTATGCAATGTGCTATCAATATTTGGGCAAAATTCAAAATTTTAAAATGATATTTTATTAGTGGACTTCGTTTTCTTTAAACAGAATTATGAAAAGAAATGCTTTTTATAGTGACACAATCATGAAAGGTTACCAAAAATTTCATGACTGCCCTTTTGGAAAATATTTTTAAAAATTGCACCAATATATGCAAATGGTCCAGTTCATTTGTGGAGCAGTATATCTACAGAGTTCACATAACCACTTTCCTTTAGGAATTTTTTTAATTGTAGGCATGCTGAATGGTACCATTTTATTCTACATTTTCTGCCATAACATTTTACCATTTGTTCGCCGTCGTCTGGTTTCCTACAGTGACACCATAGCTGCAATCCATAATTAAAATAGGTACATAACATTGTAACAGATAATTCACAAAATTACAAACCTCTTCATCATATATGCCTATTACGATGTCACTGGAAATTGAACCGACACCTATAGCTCACATGTCCATGGGGATGTCGTCTGAACTTGGACCAGCACTCGTAGATGGCATATCCATGGCGATGTCACTACAACTTGAATCCAAACCAGTGGTCATAGATGGCAGAACTAATGTTAGAATCTAGTAATTTCCAAGTTTTGTATTGGTAACACTTTTGACATCTATCATATTGACATTAAATCGTTAACCTTATTTAAGCTAAACGACTCAATAAATCGGAGGCGTACTCATCATTGTGGTATGGCGCATTTCAAAACAGAATTAATAACACACACAAAAATAGCGACAATAGCAATAACAAAATAACAGAATTAACAAAATCAACAGCAATTTTCACACTTTGACTTGCACAATATCGCAAGATAGTCCAGTTACATTAGACGGACAACCGCAGCATCTGCCGAAAAAATCCAAGTGAGCTGAAATTTTGCAAACACCTTTATTTTGAAATTACAAATAATGTCTCAAAAGTCCCCATCGATATGGCGCTTGCGTTTTGAGTTATTCAAGGTCAAAGGTCACAGAAATAAGTTTTTCGCAAATATCTCGCTTTCTATGGGTCGTATGACTTTTTTAGTTATTACAAAAAATGAAGGCTAGGAAATTCTCTACAAAAAAGATTATATAGCTTTTTTACATACAACTAACCGTTCAGTAAATAACACACTATTAAGTTTTGCAGACGGGTTTTACTTCTTTTTACGATAAAGAAAGTATTGGATTCACCCCAAAAATTCGGAAACTGGGTTTTCAACAGATCTTCACGTTGTAGAGTCCCCTGAACCCAAAAAACATGTTTTTGCTCATTGGTCTGTGTGTCCGTCCGTCGGTCTGTCTGCCAACAGAATAACTCATTCACGAAAAGAGGTATGGCGTTGAAACTTCATATATAAGTTTTTTGTACTATCTAAATGCGACAGCAAGCTTCTGAAGAAAATCACATAACCGGTGTGTATTGATGTGAGATAAGTGATTTTTCAGTTGAATACCTCTAAAATTCAACTTGAAAATCACTCATCTCAATCAATCCACATATAAAATGTAATAAAAATGTAAAGTTTGAAAAAACTCGTTGGAGCCGTTTTTGAAACACAAGAGTAAACATCATACTTCCGGTTATGCGATTTTCTTCAAAAGATAGCTGTCGCATTTAGAAAGTACCCAAAACTTATATTTGAAGTTTCAACGCCATACCTCTTTCCGTTTATGAGATATTCTGTTCGCAGACACACAGACAGACCGACCAATGAACAAAAACACGTGTTTTTGGGTTCAGGGGACTCTAAAACGTGAAGATCTGTTGAAAACTCAATTTAGAATTTTTGGGGTGAATGCAATACTTCCTTTATCGTAAAAGGAAGTAAAACCCGTCTGCAAAACTCAACAGTGTGTTATTTACTGAATGGTTAGTTGTACGTAAAGCACCTGTATAATCTTTTTTGTAGAGAATTTCCTAACCTTCATTTTTTGTAATAACTAAAAAAGTCATACGACCCATAGAAAGCGAGATATTTGCGAAAAACTTATTTCTGTGACCTTTGACGTTGAATAACTCAAATCGCAAGCGCCATATCGATGGGGACTTTTGAGACATTATTTGTAATGTCAAAGGTGTATGCAAAATCTCAGCTCACTTGGATTTTTTCGGCAGGCCGATCCTACTGTAGCTGGCCTAAGAGATTTTTGTAGGTATAGATTATAGTACAAATACATAAAATTGTGGGTTGAAGATACGAAAAGTCTATGTGACGAGTGTCCAGTATTGTTATACCGGGTGACCATAAATATCTGAGATCTCGGTAGCCATGGAATTAGCTACTTATAAATGTTGGGTTAGTATTATATTTCAATTACAATAAGTATTGGTACCTATGTAATGTAATAAAATGCAATAAGAGGAGGAGAATGTGCCCCGGATTCTGCAGTTTAGCCTACAACTCGATTATAAAAATCTCCTGTTCTAACTCCATTATTTATTGCAATCAGTAATAATTTTTGACAGACAGGAATTTTAGTTGTGATGACATTAATGACATTTATTAGTTTAGTTGTATTCATCGCTTTAATAAAGCGGTGTTGATTCCAAAGGTAATGTGATATCAGGTAGCAGGTACTTATGGCCACCCGGTATAAAGAACAAGGTGTTGAAAGTGATTTAGGGCTTCTTGATATCAACGATTTTGCTTTGATAATAATGACGTCTTTTCAAATTCAACAGTTGCTACAATTTACTTACTTTACTTAACCGGCGTTACAATCCTTTGTGGATTTTAGCCTCCTTTACAACGTTGTTCCACCGGGCTCTGTCCTGTGCGACTCGTCTCCAGTTGAGCACCCTTAAGGTTCTCAAGTCCCGCTGAACACCGTCTAGCCATCTTTCCTTGGGTCTTCCCCTGGTCCTTCCGTAGTCCGGCCTCCATTCGAAAACGCTTTTTACTGCCCTGTCACTCGCCATCCGCTCGACATGCCCCAACCACCTGAGTCTTTGTGCTTTCACAAGACGCACTATATCTGCACCACTTATTAGCACGTCTAATTCCACGTTCGTTCTACGCCGTGGGCCATTCATATCTTGCACTGGGCCCCATATCTTCCTCATTATTGCTCTTTCTGCAGTTCGTAGTGCGTTTTGGTCTCTCATTGTTAACGACCACGTCTCGCACCCGTAGATCATCACTGGCCTTATCATTGACTTATACACCTTCCATTTGGATGCACGTTGCAGTATTTTCGATTTCATCAGATTCTTGTACATAAAATAAATTTTGTTTCCATTTGTAAACTTTAACCACACTTTTACAAACATAAACTGCAAGGATCGGTTACGTCACCGATGGCATCGGTAGGTCGGCACGACTCGGGTCAGAATATGCAGGGTTGCCAGACTGAGCGCATGCCCGTTTTAAAAATGTACTTTTGTAGGAAACGGTTTCAGAATGTACCAGATTCTTAGAATTGTACCAGGTCTGGCAACGCTGCTAATATCATGACGCCGCCCACATTCGTAACTACGCATAGACCACGAGTTGATATGTTTGACCTTGGGAACTGTTCTGCTTTATTATAGAGTTATGATGATGATTATGATTATGATGATTATGATATTATACATTACAAGCAAACCGCGCGCTACGCGCTGCGAGTCTTGAATCGTCTCGCACGTGAAATAGGATACGCGAAAGGTCAAGCTCCGAGCCGAGCGCTAAGATAAGAAAAACAAAACCTAAACAAATATAAACATCTGTGACGCCGGAACGTGAGATTTTATTTTGTGCCACAGACACACATTAAGGAAAATTATATTATAGATATTTAATTTATTACTAACTGATCATTTTTAAGAAGTTTTATTAACGTACTTTTGAAGGTCTTTGGTGTCAGTTTTCTTAATTGGGCTGGAAGTTGGTTGTAGATGTTTGCTGCCTGATACGTGAAGCTTCTTTTGTACTGTCCTTTGTTGTGCACTGGTACACTCTTATGTACTACTGTGCTTTTTTCTTTTTTTTTGTATAGGTAGTTTGGCTGTCCAGTTTGTATAACATTATATATTATGCAGCTTAAGTGTATCCATCTTTTTTTTTCTAGTGTTAACCATCCTATTTTTTTGAGTATTGGTGTAATGTGTTGCCTTCGTGGAATTTTCAGCGAGAATCTGATGCATGCGTTTTGTATTCTTTGGAGTTTTCTTGTTTCTTTCACTCGCAAACATAGCCCATATACTGCATCACAGTAATTTAGCTTTGAAAATATTAAGGAATCAGTTAGTTTTAGTTTTGTGTCTTTCGCGAGTTTTTTATGTGCTATAAGCTTTTAAGTTTTATAAACGCATATATTGTTTACATGTTTATCATAATTTAATTTGTTGTCTATAGTTAAACTCACATTTGTATACTATCACTAAATTTAATGTCTGTGTTGTTCATTTTTATTTGGATGTTGCTGATGTCCTGTAACTTATTTGCTCCAAATATTATTGAACATGTTTTCTCCGCGTTCACTTTGAGACCATTCCCTTTTGCCCATCTGTAGATGTTGTTAAGGTCTTCATTAATTTGGCCACATGTCCTGTTGACATCTTTGATTTTAAAGGTGAATTTTATTTGTATATCATCGACAAAAAAGTGTATATCTCCATGCTTGATTATCTTTGCCAGATCAACAACAACTAAATTAAAAAGTAATGGGCTCAAAATGGATCCTTGCGGAAGACCTGATTTAACGGCAGGTACCTCTGAATACACTGGTCTATTTCTACTACTGAGTTCCACTTGCTGTCTACGTTCGGTTAGATAGTTCCTCAACCATTCATGTGCTGTTTTCCTGAATCCATAATAGGCTAGTTTTAATATTATTAATTCTTGATTTATGCCATCAAAAGCTTTTGACATGTCTAGTAAAATTAAAATAGTAATCTTATTATTGTCCATGGCTTCAACAATATCATCATTAATCTTTTCCGCCAATCTTACTAGAACTGACACATTATTGCCAAAATTTTGTGGAGCAAAGTCAAACATTCCATTACACCCGCCGTTGATAGGTAATTTGCAATAAAACTGTACAGGAATAATATTCGCGGCCTAGGCAAGGAATATTTTTCGAATGTAATTATCAATGACTAGTGAGAGATTTCATTAATATGAATTAAAAAAAGGATGAGAGAGATTTCCTCTCCAAGGGGGCCCTTAGGGCGCCGACCCTCTCCAAGGGAACCCTTGGGGCTCCGCCCCTCTCCAAGGAGGCCCCCGAGGCTCCGCTCCTCTCCAAGGAGGCTCTCGGGGCTCCAACCCTCTCCAAGAGGGTCCTCGGAGCTCCAACCCTCTCCAAGGGGGCTCTCGAAGCTCCTCCCCTTTGCAAGGAAACTTTAGGGGTTCTGATCCTCTTCAAGGGGGCCCTCGGGGCTCCGACCCTCTCCAAGGGTGCCCGCGGGGCTCTGCCCCTTTCCAAGGGGGCCCTCGGGGCTTCGCCCCTCTCCAAGGAAGCTTTGGAGCTCCGACTTTCTCCAAGGGGGCCCTCGGGGCTTCGCCTCACTTCAAGGGGGCCCTTGGGGCTTCGCTCCTTTCCAAGGAAGCCCTCGGGGCTCCGACCCTCTCCAAGGGGGCCCGTGGGGCACCGCTCCTTTCCAAGGGGGCCCTCGGGGCTCCGCCCTTCGAGCACAATATACTATTATCAGTGCCGTGGTGGTACTGAAGGCTTTCCTAAATCCAGATTGGTTTTCTGCGTATATGTTATTTACTTCTATAAATTGTGTAGTTTGAATGTGTATAAGCTTTTCTAATATTTTGGAGGCAGCGGGAAGAATACTTATGGGTCGCAGGTTTTTTATATTAACTGAATTAGCTTTTTTTGGAATTGCATATATTTTCGAGTATTTCCAAGCGCTTGGAACTTTGCCACTGTATATTGATGTATTAATGATATGACACAGCTCGTTTATACAATAAGGAAGATCACTTGTATTGTTATTCCATCCGTACCTTCTGCTTTACTTTCTATTAGTTTAATAACTTCCGTTACATTTTTACTGTCCACTGGTGTTAATTGGAATTCAACATTTTCTTTGAAGGAGTGTTGATAGTAATAGGTTGGTAGTGCAGCATCACTTTTAATATCGCTAGTACATTCTATAAAATACTTGTTGACTGTGTTTGGATTATACTCTTCTATGGACACCGGGTTGTTATGCTTTTTTAAAGAAATTACATTTTTTTAAATTGCTCTAAAACGCCTTTGAATCTTTGTGGGCTTGTTTGACTGCATGTTCATAGTATTGTTTCTTTTCGACTGATATTGCTGTATTAATGTAGTTTCTGAGTTCACAATAGTATCTTCTATTTCTTTCTGTTCTCGTTTTCTTGTACTTTTGATATGCTTTGTTTCTTGTTTTTATCATGTTCTTTACATTATAAGTCATCCATGGCGATTTTTACTTTTTCTTGCTGATTTTTATTTTTGGCGCATGGTAATCAATTAATGACAATAGACTGGCATTAAAATATTCCACTTTTTCATCTAGTTCCTGTAGTTGGTATATGTTATTCCACTTGATGTTGCTGGCGTCGATTGCAAATTGCTCCATGTCAATGTCCTTAAAGTTCCTGAATAGTATTTTATTTAACTTGTCCTCAAAGCAAGGCTTTAGGGGACGAGTCGTAATGTTTCCGGACGAGGCGGAGCGAAGCGCAGCCGAGTCCGTAATATGAAGATGAGTCCTCTAAAGCCATTTGAGGACGTGTTGCATACAACGTTTTTTTGTATTAGCTCTCCAAACATTATAATATGAAGTTTCAATTACCATTAACGCGGCATTATATTAGGAGGCCGCGCGAAAATGTATTTTTCTAGGATCCTCAAAATGGCCATTTAGAGGCCTTGTACTTAAAGTCGTAATGGCAACTAATGTTTGAGTCCGCTAAAATGTTGCCATGACGACTTTAAGTACAAGGCCTCTAAATGGCCATTTTGAGGATCCTAAACAGTTTCCAAAGTAACCAGTTTGGGGAGCGAATACAAAAAATATCTTTTTGTATTCGTATTTTCTTTATCTATGTCTAAGGTTGCAAAGGTGGCATCATGATCCGAAAGATAGGAGGTATCTATTGTTCCTGATTTGATTTCTATCCAGTTGTTACTTATGCATATTATGTCTAATAGTGAAGCTGTTTGGAGTGTAATTCGTGTTGGACTAGTTATAGGTTGTCTCAGATTGTATATATTTAACATATCATCAATTCCTTCTTTATATTTGCTTTCTTCTAGTAAATTCACATTTATATCACCCACCATTAATATGTAATCGTAATTTGTACAAATATCTGTTAGTGTTTCTTCCAGAGATGTTAATTGGATATGTTTATAAGGCCTATATACTGCTCCTACTGCAAAAGTTTTACTTTTTCTCCTGAAATTTATCCAGATCTTTTCTAATCCATTATAGTTGCCAGATAGTTCATTCATAATGGTGCATTTCAGTTGTTTTTTTTGTAAAAAATATTAGACCTCCTCCTCTACCTTGTAGTCTATCCATTCTTATTATATCATAATCGTCTACCGAAAATATATTATTGTCATATTCGGGCAGTAACCATGATTCACTTACAGCTAGTATTTCAAAATTTTCAGCAGTGAGGAATTCTTGAAAGTCATGTATTTTATTTTTTATTGATCTGATATAAATATGTCCAACTTTGATGTTTCCTTCTGTTTTATTATTTATTGTCCTTCCACCCTGCGCATTAAACCCAAATATTTTGACCTTCTTGTTTACTGATATCATTAGTTGCTATGCTTTATAGTTGAATTTATTACGTCCTATGTTTATCTGTCTTTGATAGGATGGGCAATTCCAGGAAAAAATGTTTCGATATCAATTCTTTAATAGACATTCAATAGGAAGGTGATCCCTCATGCTAATAGTGGAGGTGTTTTGATACGAAGTAATAAAACTCAATGGTCTTTTCCACTACATCCAATCAAAACTTTTACATTTGGAAAATATAATTTCGGAAGAGAAACATAACATAGAACAGCTAAAAGAAGAATTGTCGACGACGCAAAATCAAGTTAAATACTGAAGAAAAAAGAAAATATTGCTTTGAAAGGTTTATTCAACAGTGACTAAATTAAAAATATGTTGATAGAGAATAAAAATCAGAAAAAATGGACCAGTACTACAGTTGAGATGCACTAAAAATTAAATTTGTTTGTGGCATCTCTGGGTACAAATGCTTGTTATAACAGAATTTTCCATTGCCATGTTTAAGAACCCCTCATAGAATAATAGAACACATTCAATTCTTGCCTGGCATATGACTAATTTTTTGCTTATTTAAATTTAAAAGTTGGTTGTTGAAATGTGTTTGAAAGAGATTGTTTCCGCTTCTTGAATGAAGCTGGCATATCGCCAGAAAAAGTGTATTGTGTAGCAGGCGCGTAGGAGCGTGTTTTAGACTGTAGAGGCCAACATATTTTCAATAAATATGTATACTTCTCGTAAAACTCAATCCATTAATACAAGTTATAATATTTCTGAATTGCTGATTATCAATTTTATTAGCTTAATGTTATAATAGTACATTTAGTCACTGGTTATAAAAATACATTGTAGCACAAAAATTGTAGTTTAACAATAAAAAATCTTTTATTTATTATCAGATTATCACATACGCAAAGAATATACATGACCAAACAAACTGAAACGAATAAATAAATGATTTTCAGAAAATTAAATATAAATAGAGAGTAGATATTTCTACACCAAATGTATATACAAAAATCTGTAAAGAGGTTTATGCAAGAGCGCACCACATGGGGGTGAAAATATATTAACGTTCTTAATAACTCTGAAATAATAAAAGGAAAAACGTGGTAGGGCGAATTACATCAATTTGCAAATTAAAAAAAAAACTCATCCGATAGGATTCGAAATCAGCGCTCTTTATGCACTTGGGAGCATTCCAGGCGGACCCAATCGCCAGTCGTTGCACATTTTTGTCCTTTTTATGACATTTACCCCGTATCTGTTGGGTGTAGTTTTCGAGTTAAACCTTAAACAATAAGCTCTTAAAAATTGTGAATATTTGCCTTTTTCTTTTCGGTATCAAGATTTGTATCACAATAGTATTTAATACGTGGAATACAGGGTGAATGAGACCACCCGTATCAATATTTTAAAGAACGGTGAGTCGTAGAGAGTTGCGATAAAAAAATTATTATAAAAGTCATACTAAAGAATCGAATGGTGATATTATTATTTCTCGAAAAAGTCAGCATCACGAGTAGTTCTGTCCACAATGTTCAGAACTCCAAAATTTTAAATGGCACCATAAGTCGAAAGAAAGTTTTGTAGGAAAAATTATGTTATTACTACCACCCCTTTTAAGTAATATTCGATTAAAGTTATTAAATTTGAAATTCGTCTTGCTGAAACCACATTCTTGCTCGCATTAAAAGAGGGACATTTTCCAGTAAGTCAATCAAGTCGTTACCTAAAAACTCTGCATATCGTATTCCATTCAGAGTTCCTTCGAAAAAATAAGGGCCTATGATAGATCCACCAAGAATACCACACCACGTATTAACACTCCAAAGGTGTTGATTGTCAATAGTTTGTAGCCAGTGAGGATTTGTTTGCGACCAGTAATACGCATTGTGAATATTGACTTCTCCAGTGCTTTTAAAACTAGCTTCGTCAGTCCATAAAACTCTCCTAGGAAAGTGGGGACCTTTATTTAGTAACCAATTATTACAAAAAATGACTCGACCTTAAAAATCATTCTCACTTAATTCTTGGTGCATGTGCATGTGGTATGGATGGAATTTGTGATTCTTCAAAATTCTGCATACGGAGTATTGGCTAATTCCAAAATCCCTTGCAAGTTCTCTCGTTGAAATATGCGGATTAACAATTACTGCAGGGAGAATATCAGGTTCCTTGTCATTACGTACCGTTGCGGCCAACTCAAAGTGCACGGCAGATTTTTAGCTTGTAACTCGATATTCTAATCATAGACGTCGAGTTTTGACGTTTACGTTTGTCATCAACTGTCATAGAACTGAAAACCCGGAAAATTCCCAGATATTTGTCAGAAGCAGGGAAAATGCGAGCTATTACAAAACTGGAAGAGAACTGGTCGCTGAGTCGAGTCGCAACAGATTTTCATGTGAGCAAGAGCTGCACTGTCAAAATTAAAAATCGTTGGCAGCAGAGACTTCTGCAAGAAAAGTTTTTTTTAACACCAGAGAACAAAGAATGAAGAATACAATTTGCAACCGTCTATTTGAATGAGATCGACGACTTTTGGAACACGACTGTTTTCTCAGATGAAAAGGTATTTCAATCATTTACCAATTGACGATTAAGGGTGTATAGACCACAAAATTCAAGATTTGAGGAGCAATATTATGTTCAATCCTTAAGAAGTAGTGGACGATTCTCTGTAAACGTATG